>WPIO01000057.1:922500-1205000 GCA_009760855.2 Cristatella mucedo
TAATCTGCGTCGAACTGTTCTTGATCGCCGCCCATGGCCGATAGTTTCTCGACTTGGTGTACAGTGTTTGACTTCAAGGTTCTGTCGCTTTCTTGTTTGTTCTTTCGTACTTTTCGTACCGGCTTGCGTGCACATCATGCCTCCCATGTTAACGGCCGTTCTTCTAACTCAAGTAATTTAGCTGTGCGTCTAGCTAGCCACGAATCCTTTGGAGGCCATGCCTTCGGTTTGTATGCTCCCAAAGCATGGAGCTCACTGCCGACTGACATCGCTACATTCTCCTTGACTTGATGAAAAAAAACAAAGCTAAAAACTTACGTGTTCCTCATAGCATTGTCTCCATCCGTGTGCATTGCACATTGTGTGCTTATGGGTGCTGAAACTGCGCACGCTAAGACTAAACAATGGACATGCTACCTTTCCTGCATGTGTCAAGTGCGTTGAAAAGATCTAGTTTTGTTAGACTGCTATCAATAAAATTATTTCACTATCGTTAGCATCGTCTTATCGGCCACTTTTTTCAGCATTGTGTGTGCCACCAGAGTGCTGGTGCATTTTAGCTTTTTTCTTTTTTTTTTAGGCAGCCGAAGAGATGCCGTCCAAGGTCAAGGACCTGCTCGGCGTGTTAGCTTTCGAGGAGGCGCTCCTCAGGTCGCTACCGGATGTGCGGCGCATCGTCGTCGCTTACTTGCCCTTGGTCGACTCAGGGCACACGCAGGCGCTGTACGAAGGCGTGCAGGTGCTGGCGACGTCGATGAAGAAGACGTGCTCGTTCCTCCTGGAAACTTCCGATGCCGGTCAGCGCTCGGTATGTGCCACCACTGGCCGCTCAGAGAGGCGTCGGCAGCGATCAGCGCCTCGCCGCGCCTCTCTGAGCAAATGCCAAATTCGCCCTGCCGATGCCTCCCCCTTGGCGCCAGCAGCAGCAGCTGCTGCTGCTGCAGTTGCGCCTCCCGCCGGTTGTCTAGCAGCAGGTCCGTAGCTGTACGACAACCGGGCGCCTGAGTTGTTTCTTTCTCAAGACAGCCATCTGCTGTGTAGAAAGACTGCCGGATTGCGCTAATAAGTAAAAGTGAAGGTCGGATGATTCAGCCACGGTAGTTTAGCAGTAGACCGAGAACATGCCTCGCTTGCAGCTGGCAGTAGAATATTGCCTGCTGCGGCACTTGAACAATGACGAATGGGGCCCTGAAGTGTGAACCCTGTAGATTGAATGCTCCAGGGGTCCTGAGCTGCAACCTGCATGCTGCTCGCTACCTCAACTGCTCTCCTGACTCTGCTATGCTTCCCACTTTCTCTTTGTTGCATGATACGAAGTTGGTTGGCTGCCGAATGCGTACCGAAAACCGCTTAGGCTGTGAGTGTGCCATACACAACTCTCCTGTGTAACCCCACATAGTCTTTGTGGAGTTCCAGACGGATATACCTTACATTACATTACACTTTTGTACAGACTCGGCGCAACCAGCTTAGTAAAGTTAGAGTTCTGTCTCAAGATAGGGCGAGATGAGCCGCAAAATGTAGATCACGGAAATCGGCTGCCATTAGATTTTTAGGATAGCAGTTTTTTTTTTAGGGCAGCAGCACTTTCCAATGCGCGCCTAAGCCGAGCTAAGCTTTCTCACCCGGCTGCTTTCTGCTCGTCGTCTGCTCGTCGTGCGCTCCGTCCGTTGCTTCCCCGGTCTTAACTCAGCTGCCGATTCCTCTTGAAATGTATTCAACCGAATGGCAACATTCACTATTAGTTGCAAGATGTTTTGCTTTTTGAGTACTCGCATTCTAGCACTGACTCCAGCTATTTACACAATGCTGTCTTTACTCATCATGAGTGACTGTTTCTTATGATGCGTATTTGGAGCTGCAGTGTGGCACGTGGCGCCGGCTGCAGCACTGCGCCCTGCAACTTGCAGGAGGAACAAGTTGCCGAGCTGATCAACATGGCAGAGCAGGCGCTATTTAGCCTGCCTTACCATCAGGACTTGGAGATAGTGTCTGCTTACTGCCATTTCTATGCTACCCTGTGAGTATTGCACGTGCTGCTCAGGCCTGTTCTACAGCTGCGCTGTAATACGTGTGAGCGATCGGTGCTTTTGCTCGATTTTTCTTGGCCTACAACAGACAGCTATGCTTGCCGACATGGTGCACGTTACCACTGACCATTTGATCGTTCTTCCTTCACAGAATATGTAAAGTGCCTGCTATGTGTTTACCTGTACCTCGTACAAACCTCAAATCCTTTGGAGACCGTGCATTTAGTTCGTATGCTCCCAAAGCCGCCTGGAACTCACTCACTCCCGACTTGCGTCACGACATCCCCTGACTCGACCACATTTAAAAAGAAATTAAAAACGCACCTTTTTATGACAGCATTTCGTGGATCCCTGTGATTCGTCCTTTACGTGCTTATGCGTGCTGACACTGCTGCATGCTGCCACTTACCACACTTGCATGCTGACCCTGTGCAGGTCACCCCTAACCATTTTATTCTTATTATTTTATGTATGGCCAAGCATCATACCACCCGCTTTTCGGAATCCAACAGTCTACAAATACCTCGTACAAACCTTAAATCCTTTAGAGACCGTGCATTTTATTTGTATGCTCCCAAAGCCTGGAACTCCCTCCCGACATGCGTCACAGCATCCCCTGACTTGACCACATTTAAAAAGAACTTAAAAACACCTATTTAGGACAGCATTTAGTGGGTCCCTGTGATTCGTCCTTGATGTGCTTATGCGTGCTGACACTGTGCATGCTGCCACTAACCACACTTGCATGCTGACCCTGTGCATGTCACCCCTAACCATATTATTCATTTTGTTTGTTTTTTCAAGCATGATACCACTCACCATTCAATCAGGTTTCCTTTGCAGCAAATGTAAAGTGCCTAGAAAGAGATTGAATTCTCTGAGGGTACTTTATCAAGTGTATTATTATTATTACGATTATCATTATTAGGAGTAGTGAGGGTGTGGCAGAGGGACAGGTGCGTGGGCTGCAGTGCCCTTAAACCGGCAGGAAGGGGTGCCATTTACCGCAATTGGCCGGTCGATGCGTTGGCAAGGCTCATTGACCCTCCAATGAATTACCGTCTATTCCTCTTTCTTATTCCTCTTTCATGGTGGAAGTGTATTTCTTATCAGCCGGCTCTTTATATGATGAAGTATGTATATGATTCTTATGAATAGCACCCTAAGGGCACTGAATCTATATCCAGGCGCTTTGTATATGCATCAGAGCTCGAGCCTACTACCAGCGCTCTTTAATATCTTCACTTTTTTTTTTAGCTGACCTGCTAGGCTGTAGTAATATCCCACCCCTGACAGCTTTTGTTTTGCACACCTGTTAACTTTTCTCGCCCGTCAATGCTGCACGCGCTCTCGGGCGTGACGGTGTCTTAATTTTTTTGCCTTCTCGTCCTTGGAATTGCTTCTGCCAGGAAGCCGCTGTCGTCATCATTCGTTCTAACGCTCGGCGTTTGTCACATGTGCCGTATGCCTGCCTGCAGGTTCGACAGGGCGCAGCTCTACGAGGGGACGCAGCGCTACGCCATCGCCGTGATGCTGAAGCTGGTGTCGCATCCGCTGCTCGATGTGCGTCGCAATGCATACAGGACGTCGCTCAAAATTCTCAAGGTCCGCGCTCTGGCACTGCGTGCCTCCTCCTCATTGCTTGCAGTAGTGCACGTGCTGCGCTGTCATTGGGTTGGGGGTGTTTCTTTTTTGTGGGAGCGGAGGGAGTTATAGCTGTGTGCACCACGTGATTGCCGGCCGCCATGCCGTAGCTCTGCCACATTCTGCAGGCTTGTCTGGCACTTGAGAATGCTGGCACTGCAGTCACCAGGCGCGTCGGCTTTCTTGCCAACCAGGACGTACTCAAAGAGTTGATCTACTTTGGCCTGGAGGACGGGTCGGCAGAGGTAAGCCTCCGCTGCTGCATCCGGTGTTCTTCTTGCAGTAGCAGCTCGTCGTACGTCAGATCTCGTGCACGCTGCTGTGAACATGCGCACAGCTGCTGCGCATGCACTCAGCCAGCCTCCATCGGTTCGCCGGAGCTTGACTTGCGATTTTGTGCTCGGCAGACTTCGAAAGAACACTGTGCATTAATTATTGTGACTCTGGCTGTTTTTTTCCAATAAAACCTCCCGTATCTGCCCGTTAAAGTGAAGATTGCGAGAGTCTGCCAGATCTGGAGAGCTGAGCTCGTGGCATCTCCTGGCACGCTGGCATAAGTGCTGTTTTCTTTTTGCCCAAGATTGGCAGGTGTTTAGATGCCGGGGTCGATAGCTTTCCACCACTCCTGGCACGTGAGCTTGGGTTCACGCTGCTGCTGCTAGCTCGGTATTTACATCGGTTTTCGGCCATAGCTGGGAATGTCGGCAACTTGCCGTGACACCTGACCTCAGGCCAAGCTGACCGGCGAATTAATGCTCGAGCTGCCCATTTCCTGACAGCAGGTCCTCCCTCCTTTTTTTGGGGGGGGGATCCGTTATAGCAAGCTTGCTTCCTATAAGCTTTCTATAACGGATGTTTATTACGTCAGTATGCTTGCTTCCTAACTGACGTAAGGAGCATATCGGCAGCCTGATGCGTGCTAGCTCGGTGAGTGCTGCCCAGGGAGTTTTCTGAGGCTCTGCCGTCAGTGTTCAGCATCATGCAGACAATGGGTGGCTCTGAGCTGCATCTCCCCTCGGGCCGAGTAATTATGATAATCACACACACACACACACACACACACATATATATATATATATATATATATATATATATATATTCATGATTAGTCAAACATGGAAAAGAACACAAGAATACACTCATGGCCGATGGTTAGCTGGACCCCTAGCCAACCAGCATGCACCGAATCATGCACAGGTGAGCACGCAAAGCTGCACATAATGAGATTAGACAAGTTAGCTAGAAATGAAAGCATAGCAGGACGGCTGCATCTTTAGCTGATACTTAAATGATTCAAAGTTAATGCAGGCAGAGACAGAAGTTTTTTTGTCATATTTTATGGATTTTGATCGATTAGCGGCTACATGGGTACTTTTAATTTTGCTGAATAGTACTGGCACTGACTTGTATGATAGCTATTCCGATCAGGCCTTTGGGTCCTATACTTGAACATTTTGCCAGGTTTTTTCCACATTGGCTGTATTCTGATAAGTACCTTGGTAAGCATTTTTATGCACACAACTGAGGAGGCCGATGTGAAAGGCACGGCGTTGTTACATTGTTATTTCACACCGTGTTCTGTGTGGATTGAGCTAGGACAAAGTTATTAAATTGGTTTCACAAATTGCTAGCACCCTTCCTGAGAGAATTTGACCATCGGCCTGAACCTTTTGCAGCAACTGCAATCCACATCTTAAACCCTCCCACCCTTTCGGGTCATGAAATTAGTCGCTTTAATTGACGAGTAAATGTCTTGTCTGGTATAATGTAAGAGAGTGCTCGAAATTTAACTTCAGTTCTTGAACTGCAATGCCGGCTCGGCTCTTACCTCCTCCTCCCCTCACGGGTCGTTGCTGCTGCTGCTGCTGCTGCTGTTGGCTCTTCTCGACTTTCGGCCAGTTCCATATTTGGCTCTATCTCTCTGTGTTCCTTGAGCTTTGTTGACACTTTGTTGGCCCGAAAAATGTTGATGGACAAGCCTCGAAATGTTGACGGACACGTTCCCAGCCTTTGCTTCTGCGCAGGCAGCCTTACAGGCGATGACCGCCAGGGTTTGATGACCAAGTATAAGATAAGGTGAAGGCTGACCAATTTAACAGCCTCATTTATTTAGCGTCGGAAAAAGCCTTTAGGGCTATTACTCTCGCTGTGACGGGCAATACAGGTTTGTTTGCTTTAGTACTCGGGCCCACAACCAGGATCGTGAAATGCTAGCACCTTAGCTCATGACCAAGACACTGGTGTGCTACTGATCGAGATTTGAGTGCTAGTTGTTATATCTTGATCGGCGTTCTTACTGGTCGTGCTATTCGCCTTGCACCTCAGTAGCAGTGCTCGCTCATGGGCGCTTAACCGTGGGCATCCGAGGCGTCTTTGCCAGCTGTGCATGTGTGCATGGACTGCATCGGCGCTCAGATTTCTCGCTGCCGGAATTGTTCAGATACGAAAGTGCGCATCCGACATCGTATGCCACGTTCTCCAGTCGAAGGCCTTGCTCACCGATGGCCTGTGGGACAAGGTGCTCGGTCTGGTGGTTCCTCTGCTGCCTGTTCTGCAGGTGAGTCACATAGTAAATTACGAGAGCTCGCCCTGAACGAGGTGCTGGCATCATCTGCACTGTTCACAACTCCAGCGCTGATCAACTAAAGCTGTGCCTCCTTCCTTCGATCTACTGCTTGCAATTCGCGAAAAAAAAGAGCGCTGACCGAGCCGCTGCACCCACTTCAGCCTGTGCACTTTTGCGAACTGTTCTTCCTCTGTCATTACTCGTCATTCTTCCTTTGTTTGGCATTCGGGAAAACTGCAGTGGGCTCTGCTGCAAAATGCCAGAGTCACAGAACCCAATGTCGCAGGGGGGGGTGAGCAGAACTCAAAAGGGGCATGGTGTCAACCGATCTCAATGGAGTGCTTCGGCTGCTTTGCTCGTCAGTTGTAGCAATCGGTTTTTCATGCACTGGCAAAATAGCCTGCTTAGCCGTTCGGCTCGCGATAGCGACTGCACACTGTCGCTTCCTTATCATCGTTCATCGGCCACAGATGATGAGCGTTTGCTTTTTATTTTTCAGGCCCACTCTTCTCACGACACCCTGCTCGGCCGCTGTGTCATCGGACTGGCTACGAGCGAGTCAGTCAAGGGAGCCTTGTCTAAGCTGCAGCGCCTAAAGGCAACACTGCGCGGGCTGTTCCTCAAGGACGACATGTGAGCCAAGGGTTTTCTTTGATGAAGGAGTGGCGATGACTCCATTTCGATCGCCCTAAGCAGAGCAAAAATTCTTACTTTGACCTGCAAGGCCCGTCATGGCTTGGCTTCTTCATGATTAGCTTAACTGCTGCAACTGCTTCATCGTCGTCGTTTTTCCAGGTCCTCTATCGGCAATAAATTAGCTGTTTCATTCCTACGCTTAAATGCCGTTGGTAGCAGAAGCTTTTGCTCTGCAGGTCTTAGACTGGGAAACTTATTTCCACAATTCTTACACAATGATGTCTTCTCTCCTGCTGCCGACTGTGATGCATCCTTTTCAGCTGTCCCGAGGCTGCTGCAGTCATGTTTCTCACCGCCTCAACTTCCCTCCTGACTCAGCTATGCTTCACACTTTGTTTTTGTTGCTAAGATGAAGTCTGTTGACTACCGAATGCGTGCCGAGAGGCACTTAGGCTTTGAATGCTCTCTACATGAATCTCCAGCGTAAATTTCAACTGAGTCTCTATTGTTGTAGAGTTATACATGGAGATATATAGCTATACATTACTTTATTCTAGTCTTGTGTTCGTGGCCTCATCTCTCAGGCTACACGGAGCAGCCTCAGCACTTGCATTTCACACTTAGAGCTGTGCTAAAAGTAGCTTAGCTGCTAATGCCGACACGGCTGCTGCCATTAGAAAATCACAAAATTAAATGTAATTCACTTGATAAGTTTGTGCAGCACCGATTGGCCATCTTCTGGGCTGTTTTGCGGATAGGCAAGCTACTAGAGAGGGAGTGACAAACCCAAACAATCCACTGCTTCGCATGTGCGCCCGATGTGCGCTGTCGTTGCTCTGTCGGGCTATGGCATTGTTTCCTTGTGTGTGAGAGCTTTGCAAGTATCTGCGAGCGTACTCGCTTACGCACATGTTCCATAGAGCTGGATAGAGTTTGATTACTCTTACTGTTTAGTGGTACGCTACAAGATATATGCCTGTAGCTATAGCTAGTCTGCCCGCGTGCGCGCACGTGCACACACACTCATTTGCAAACACTCAACTGCAAAATCGCACACTAAAATTACTCTGTCTGAAAATGTCAGAATTTTGGGAACTCTCGAAGCCATATTTGCTCCAAAGAATAGTCGTGGGTGTCTATAACTTGCCGGACAGACCGAGTTTTAATTTTTAATGTAACATTATTGCTTGCTTAGAGTATCGCCTTTCTGGTTAGTTTGGTCTTACTTTAAAGAATACTGTTGGCAATGCATTTGCCAAAATTAGGTAGCTGTCAAGATAACCTTGTGGCAATCTAAAGAGAGTTGTCGTAAGCACTCAGCGGTCATCTAATTAGTTTGTATAGTATGGTGTGCCCTAAGGATCTGTTTTAGGTCAACTTCCTTTTACAATGTATGCTCTTCATCTTGCCGATGTAATTACCAAGAACGACCGACTATTATTTTATGTAGATGACACACAGTTGCACTTGTACACTTGGATCTTTTCCTGCATCCCAGCGTGTCAGTTCTCTTACATCATGTATTGCTGACATTTTCACATGGATAACAGCTCAAGTTCTGAAATTGTATGACGGAAAACCAACTTACAAATTGTGTGCACATGTAATGTAAGGTGCACACCCAGTGTTACTCAGCAATAAGAAAATCCAAATCTCAAAATAGGCTCAGCCAGCATATCTCTGGTAGCCTTTGAACTCAATCGGGTGTCCTCTTTCAAAATGACTGGCGGCTAGATGAGCACATCAGCGCTTCAGGCAAGTGTGCCTACTTTCACCTATGTAGCATTGCAAAAGCTTTAGTTGCTTAGTGTGGGATGCCGCACTCAAATCCAACTGCCGTTGTACAACACTGCTTCTCAATTTGTCATCGCCACCCATCAAGCTGTGACATGACTTCAAGATCCCGATTTTCACCTTGCTCCGGCTTAACTATCTAAAGTAGCTTCATATTAGGCCTCTAGTTGCACTGTTTAGTCTTCAGACTCTGGTTGATTGGCTATGCTCACAGCTTTGAATCTCGTCGTGACTGTGCTTTTAGTTACTGCGTTTCCAAAGCCTGGAACTCGCTACCGACTGACGTCACTCATTTCCTTATTTGATGGCATTCAAAAATTACCTTAATACCTACCCATTGCTCACAGCCTTTGCTCCGTCCTAATGAATCGTCCTTTCTCTGCTGGTGTATTACAAAACTGTCTGTGATCTGACTAATAGCAAAAGCAAAATACTTCAGTATAGAATCTCAGTGAACTTGTCTTTTATCCCATGTGCTTTGAGTGCCTAACTGTACATGATTGCATGCATTTTACTGACCAGATGTCCTAATAACCAGTGCTCGTTAGTGTCTTCTCGTGTTTTTTGGCACACATATCAAGCCGTGAAAAATTGCTTGTCATTAACTGTTAGTTATCGCTTGTCTATCAGCAAGTTTTTAAGTGCCTGAAGAGATTTGTTTCTCTTTGGTTGCTATACACAAGACTTAATAATAATAATATCATTATATAGAAATATATGCTGCTGTATCGCATCTGTGGAAGGTCCACGTATGTCAGTACAAAAGTTTGATTTTAGCTAAATGCAGGGTATTTTTTGTGCTTGCACCTATTTTGCATTAGTTATGCTTCTATCGCTTTCTCAATAGCTCCCCACTGCTGCCTCCACTGATCAAGTGTTCGAATGAATTGCGAAGTTGCATTGCATTTTTCAGCACGAGACGAGGCTTGTCTAAAGTGCTACATTCACTGGTCGAGCCGGCAGAGGATGACGTGCTTGGCGACGTACCCACCAGCATTCTCGCAAAGCACGAGCCCTCGGCCGGTGACGAATATGGCGACTCTGCCGAGGGAGCCAGTGCCACAGCCGCAAGCAGCTTTGTACGTTCGCGCCCGTGTGGCCTCTGCAGCTCCGAACTCGCTGGCGATTCACCCAACTGGGTGCAGCAGAGGCTTCGGTCCGCCTCAGTCCTACGCCTACTGCTGCCCGTACCAGCTGCTCCCGCGGTCCTCCGTGCAAGTGTGGCCTTTTTGCCCCCTGTACACCCTCAGCCTCGTCTTCTTCACTTGGCTAGCTAGCTCTTGCCCCTTTTTCCTCCCGAAATTCTGACCGTCGGGCCGGCACGGTTGACCAGTTGCCACGCTCTAGCGGTACTTTATGATCTTGACCTTAGGATGACAGCTTCGTCAAGCTCTATACGATCATCGAGTCGCGCACGGTGGACACGCGCCTGCGTGTATCTGCTGCCGAACAGCTGGCTGTGCTGCTTCGAGGTAAGAACCTCGGAACAATCGGCTCGTGCTGGCTGTCAGTCACCAGCTTCCTGTCTCTCTCTTTGTCTCTCTCTCTCTCTCTCTCTCTCTTTGTCTCTCTGTTTTTATGTCTCTATCTATATATCTATCTACCTACCTACCTACCTACCTACCTACCTACCTACCTACCTACCTACCTACCTACCTGTCTGCTGCTCCCTCTCTCCCTCCTCTTCTCTCCCTCTCTCTCTCTCTCTCTCTCTCTCCCTCTCTCTCTCCCCCCTCTCTCTCTCTCTCTCTCTCTCTCTCCATTTCTCTCCTTTAGAGAGAAAGCTAGCAGTTCAGTGGGCTTTTTTCTGTAGATACGGTGCTGCACAAGTCATTCATTCGCAGAGGCGGTCTAGACTTCGTGTGTGCGAACGTCAAGTGTGCGGCGAGGCCTAAGACAGAGAGCTCAGTTCAGGTGGGACCGCAAAGCAGCCCGGATCTGCGCTACACGTCGTCGTCGCCTCTGCAGCTGCCACGGCTGCACTGGGATTCACGTGCGATCGGCTCGGGTGCCGCGGCCTGCGCATAGTCTGCCACGAGCTATGTAGGGCCTCGTTTGCATTTTCAGCCGCACAGTCTCGACCTGCTTCCAGCCTGTGCCCGCATGCTGTGCCGACTTCTGCATCACGACGTGGCACTCCGAAGCACATTCGGAAATGACAAGCAATTCATGGAGGACTTGTTGCGCTGTGCGTTGCTCTGCATGCCGAGAGAGCATGCGACCGCCAAGCGATCGCTCCCTGCCTTGCGATAGCATCGCGTTCCGCGGTCGAACTTGTCGTCTGCATGCGCACTTCTCCTCGTGTTAGTTTGGTCGGCGTGCATGCCAGGCTGATTGCCCATCGATTGCTGCCATTCGATGCATGCCGTGCTCTCTCTGATGCATAGGCGTCGTTCGATACGGCCAGCGAGACGAGCAGCTCAGCGCGTTTCTGGCTCAGGCACTAGTGTACATGCTGTTCGAGGATGTCTGTCAGATCTCGACGTCAGGTCGATACTGCCTTCCGAAGATCGTAAGCCTAAGGTAAGGCGTCTATATACGCAGATTCCTGACACGCTTGGCAAGCAATTGTAGATCTGTTTTTTGTTGCTATTGTTGATGCTGTACCTATGGCCCACTGGCTGGTAATATGCCTTGCTCAAATACGGTTCTTAATGCTGAGGGTGGGACAATTTTCCACTGGTCAGTTGGGGTCAACCATAATCGTTGGGTTCCCGGATTCCACGTGGGTTGTCGGGGAGAGGGGGAGAGACACTAACCTGAGGCTCTGCTCAAAATGCCGTTGGCAGGCAACTGGATCGGCACATTGTGTCCACGCTTGTGAATAAGGCCATGCATTAGCACTGGGAATCATTATGCTAGTGGTGATTATGCTTATAATAATAATAATAATAATAATGAGACACTTGATAAAATGCCCTCAGAGAACTCAATCTCTTTCTAGGTGCTTTACATTTGCTGCAAATGAAACGCAATCGAATGGTGAATGGTATCATGTTTGATAAACAACATAAATAACATGGTTAGGGGTTGACATGCACAGGGTCAGCATGCAGGTGTGATTAGTGGTAGTATGCAGCAGTGTCAGCACACATAAGCACATAAAGAACAAATCACAGGGACCCAATAGATGCATCCTAAATAGGTGAGTTTTTAAGTTCTTTTTAAAGGTGGTCATGTCAGGGGATTGTGTGACGCAAGTCGGGAGTGAGTTCCAGGCTTTGGGAGCATACGAACTAAGTGCACGGTCTCCAAAGGATTTGAGGTTTGTACGAGGTATTGGTAAACGGTTAGTTTCCGCAAAGCAGGTGGTACGATGCTTAATCTGGTGGGGGAGTAGATCTGATAGGTAGGCTGGAGCCAAAGAATGGAAGGACATAAAAGTGAGCAACAAAACCTTGAAGTCGATATGTTGCTTGACTGGTTGCTAGTGATGGTCGGCGAGAAGTGGTATGGTGTAGCAACTGCGATGCTCACAACAGACAAGCCTAGCTGCAGAGTTTTGCACCAGCTGTAAGCATCTGGTTGCACATGCCGGTAGGCCAGCAAGCAGTGAGTTACAGAAGCCAAGACGGGATATCACAAATGCAGGGATCAACTTAGGTATGATATCCCTATCTAAACAAGCCCGAATTCTAGCAATGTTATGTAGGTGAAAGTAGGCTTGACTGTGGAGCTGATGTGGTCGTCTAACGAAAGGTCACTTTGGAACATGGCACCCAGATTTCGTGCAGATTCAACAGGAGATATGCTGGCAGAGCCAATGTTGAGCGTTAGCCTTTCCAATTTCTGAATCACACTTGGTTTGACCATAAGTAGTAAGTTAGTTTTATCATCATTTAATTTAAGAAAAGTTGCTGCCGTCCATGTGCTGATGTCATCAATGCATGCGGCAAGGGAGTTAAGAGAATTCAATGTGCTGGAGGGCTGGGAGGGATCAAAGCAAAGGTACAACTGAGTGTCATCCACATAGAAGGGAAAGCCTAGATTGTGCTTGGCAGTCACATCGGCAAGGGGGAGAGTATAAATCGTGAAAAGAACCGGACCAAGCACGGACCCCTAAGGTACCCCATTTTTCAGAGGTACCTCGGATGATCTTTGTCCATTCACGTCAATACTCTGGAGTCTCCCACTGAGATAGGACCTGAACCACTGCAGAGCAGTGCCAGTGATGCCCACGCGAGATGAAAGGTTCTCTAGAAGAACTTCGTGATCGATGGTATCAAAAGCTGCCGAAAGATCGGAAAGTTCTCGAAATAAACTAAAACTATTTCTGCACGTTTTGCTAATGCAGCACATCCAATTGAGTGCTAGCTTTGTAACGAAACTTTCCAGCGTGACATTTGCTTAGCCCCTTTGGAGGTAGAAACTGCAATGCATGTATACATATTTCACGAGTGTGCACAATTTGTGCGATGTTGTATTGATATATTGTAAAGGATTTTTGTTAATGTTGAACGTAGCTTTGTCTCTTCCTTTGAGTCTTTGCAAAGTCACGAGGTAGTTGCCATGCAGAGTTTTCAAGCTTAAGTTATTCTGGGCATGCAGTCACTAGTCAACAGGATTTGTCTCACGTCGTTGAGAAAACCGTGGCAGTGCAGCTAAATTATTTGGTCAGTCGAGGAAGTAAGTCGCAAAGAAGAACAAGTGATTGGCGGCTGGAAATGATTTACTGAGAAAAATAGACTAGACTAGCAAGCAGCTTTGCCTATTTCGACCTGTGGAAGTATGCTCAACAGTTTGTTCCCCTCCATTATATTATCTTTATCTATTTCCAGTTGTATAAGGTCGAACGAAAGTGACAGCTAATTTAGTGATCTGGGGTAATAATTGTAATAACAAACGTGTTGCACCTGCAAAGAATTAAATATATATATATATATATATATATATGAGAACATATATATATATACACTATATACATACACTTTTTACATAAGATGGAAAGTCGAACACTTCAACTGATTAGCGGTAAGACATCAAATGTGCAATATCATCAGCATCCATAAGCACACACAGGACAATTCACCCTGCCGTTTCAAATTCTGTGAGGAAGAGATGAGTCTTTGGATTCTTTTTTAAATAAAGTTCAGTCACGAAATGTCGTGATGTCAGTTTATCTCAGTTCCATTCGATATGTCTACTCATTGTGTTATTTAATTGGGAGCCATTGCAGGCCTGTGAGAAGTTTTGTAATGTGGCATTTACGACAGACAAGCCTAACTGCTGAGTTTCGACCGCATCCAAGCTGCACTATGCTATACTATTTGTGACACCTCGTCTTGACCTCTATACGTCGCTACTCGAAGTTCTTCCGACCTGTGCAATAAGGCGTGTACAACTTGTGCAAAACTCAGCCGCCAGGCTTTCCATCTGTCGTGGACGTTGCAACTTCCACTTGGCACCACTTCTCACTGACTTGCACTGGCTCCCCATCAACCAGTGGATTGACTTCAAGGTTTTGCCTTTCACTTTCAGGTTCCTTTCTTCTCTTGTACCGATATGCCTCTCCGGACTATTTCCCAATCTAGGTGTCGTACCATCTGCTCTTCCGACTTAAGTTGTTAGCTGTAGCCTCAAACCTTTTGAAAACCATGCCTTTTGTTCGTATGCTCACAAAGTCTAGAACTCAATTCAGTTGGACGTCACGGCATGCAATATGTCGATGACATTTAAGAGGAATTTATAAACCCACTTGTTCCTCACTGCATTTTCTGGGTCCGTCCATGTGATTTTTCCTTTGTATGCTTATGTATCGTAACACTTTCAAGGTCTGTGTAGGCAGATTGTAGAATGACAGGGGACTGTATTGTGCAAGAGTCAGCATAGGTTATTTTTCGGTTTCATCAAAAGTGTGGACATGTTAAATGAAATTACCTCAGCACGCATGCAGACTAGCAAACGGTGTTGCTAGCATGTTCACTATTTATCATTCATATGAGGTAATTTTGTGAAACTGGAAGTTTATTTTGTTGATCTATTCAAATTGATTAAATGCACTCAATAATCGACTGGTTTTATAACCTTGTAGTTTTGTATTCGTATTTCCGTAGAGGGTTCATTGCACCAAGGATTCCCATATTTACTTGCATTTGCGGTTAGCCACTTACTATTCCCCTGATCTATTGCGACTCCAACCTGCTTTGCAAAGCAGGCTCGACTCGCTGCCGATGAGCGAGTGTGAGCTTAGACCAGATTCAGCCGAACCGCGAGAGAGTCGATTCGATCGCCCAATTCGTTCTCTTTGTAGAACTTGTTTTGACAGCCGTTTTGAAAGCACCGTGCACGTGCACTTTCAGAATTGGCAATTTAACATCTGCGATGCTTGCGAGTTCAAAATAAGTCAGAAGTCTTCGGTAGGAACTTCAGTAGGAGCTGCGTATGGCCTATTTTCTATTTAGCTAAGGAACGAGCAAACCGTAACCCTTGCAGCAGCAGCAGCAGTCCAGTCCTTCACCGTGCCACCTCCTCGACAGCGGACTGCGAAGCCCGAGGAGTTTTCTCCCTAGCTAGCTAGCACTGTTCGACCTGCTGCTCGTTGAGAGTGAGAGCAATCTCACCAGCCCGTGATTCTCGACGAGATGCACGCTCTTCTCGCTATTAGGGTAGCTCGCTGACGCTTTGCCAAGCATTTTTGCTGCATGACACGGCTCGTTTGATCGCCCCTCGTAGGTACCGGCTGCCGATGTACACCGGCATTTGCTGCGAGGCCGGCGGTCACGTGTGCCAAGTGCCGCCAGCCTCCGATCCACTTCGAGGCGCCCTGCCGCTCGAGTCGCTCAGGTTTTGCTGGAGTTCGGCCGTCTACGGCGGCACGTGCGAGCTCCTGCTCGCCATCGACTCGGAGGCCTACTGCTTGCCAAGGTGAGGGTCGCGGTAGTCTGCGATAGCTTCGAGGACATATCGGCTTTGGTTGCTGGCTGCCTGCGAGCAGCCGTGGGAGGGTTGCCAACTCGAGGGTCATCGTAGTGCTCGTGGAGCTAGTTCCCCCCCCCCCCCCCCCCGCTCAATTTTGCATGCAAGGATATTCCACGGTGGGGTGGCGCTCCTTCTGCTCATGATTAGTTATCCGACTGCTTGCCGTTTAAAGGCTTATTCAGAAGACCTCTTCCGCTAGTCATTATGTTGGATCCCAGTCCAGGATTAGGATCTGCTCACTGGATCCTTGCCCCCAACGGCAAGGTGCTTTCTCTTCACCGCCCAGGTCGTGGGTTTGAGTTCTGCTGCAGACAATCCTTTATTGCCTGATGCAAGCAGATGATAGCCATCAAGGCTCTTGTGACACCATATAATTGAGGCTGTTAGATCAACTGACCTTTTCTTTTATATTTTAGTTTTTTACTTTTCTGCCGTAGCTAAAGATCTAACTGCTGCTTAGCTCTCTCCGGATGGGACTGTGTTGACCTTGCATTGGCAGGTATGCCTTAAAAAGCCACTTAGCATTCGCAGTTGATTACCAACGTGCGTGCTAGTTCGTTCTTTCAATCCCGGATAATCTGTTACGTGTTTCCTCTGCTGACGAAGCTGCAATGGCTCCAGACTGATCAAGGGTCACAGAGTATAATTCTTACTTAGATCCCTGCGAGCCTCACCCACCTGGGCTGGACTCCTCCCTGTCTAGCTGAACTACTGAGCCAGGGTGCGGCCCCTTTCCCCCTCAGATATTCTCAGGACAATAAATTAACGATTTCATTTGTTTCACGCAAAGATCGTTGGCAGCTGGAGCTTTTCTTCCACAGGGCTTAGACTGCAGAACACATTCCAAAGTTATTACGTCACCACCTCTTCTCTCCTGCCGCCTGCTCTAGCACGTATTTTCCAGCCAACATGTGCTGCTACTTCCAAGCAACTCAATTTCTCAGGTGCCTCTGCCCAACTCAGCTATGCTCTGCACTTTCTCTTTGTTTCGTGAGAAGGGTGCTGATGGCAAGCGCATGAGCCTCAAAACCAGATTAGGCTATGAGTTCACTATTGAAAACTCTCTAGTAGAAAACCCACAGAGTCTTGCTGAAGTTACAGATGGAAATATGTACTGATCGCCCGTCCAGGTGTCTGGCTGGTTTGGTTGCTCGATAAACCTTCTTCTCGTTGACGAGTGAAGCCGCTGTGACAAGGGGACCATTCCGTGCCGATGCCTATCAGCTGAAACGTCCATCTTTGCTGAGGGTGTGCTTGCTACACAGCTGCCATTTGCTGACGTGGGGGGAGTAGCTCTGGTGTTCTTTCCTTGAACCATGTTCAGTCCGACTCAACAGCAGAGATCCGATACTGTGCCGTAGAGAGCTCTGAACGGTTGCATCAGTTTGCCGACATGCTCCGAGCCCGAGTGAGGCTCGTCGCACTAGGGGCCATGTCCATTTTTGACTCTGTGATGTGAGCCTTATTCCCTCGGACGATCGGTGTACACTCTTTGCGCAGCGGGTCCCTGAAATTTGCTCGCCTGCTTCGTGAGGTGCTGCTGCGCCTTCTTTTGCTCCTAGTCGAACGTGTAGCGTGATCTTTTGCGCAGGTCGCCAGCCTTCCTCATAGCGGAGCAACGCGTGCCGGCTCTTCGTGCGGCATGCCCGTCCTATGTCGTCCGGCGTTGCCTCGACAGCATAGCGAACGCCACTACACACAGAGCGGTTCATCAGGCCGTGCACGACCTGGCCGCCTGCTCCCTCGCGGCCCAGTTAGGAGGCTCGACCGACGCCTTCTCGGCCGTCTCGTGGAAGCGAACCTTCGGCAGGTAGTGCTGCGCCGCTTGCGCCCTCCGCTACTCCTCGCTGGTAAGCTAGAGATGGCGTCAGATTGGCCACTGAATCAATCCACTGAATCATCAAGCCATGCTTGCTGGCCATGCAGTACCGGCCGCGGAGTGCTCCTGCGCCCTCCTTCACTGCATGCTGACACTGTGCATTTTATCCCTAGCTAGTTGACATGCTTCCTTAACAACATACACAAGTGCCTTGAAAAAGATTTAGTTCACTCTAGGGACTATCCAGATGTCTTGTTAATATTATATCAACACTAGTATGTGAGTCCGCCTGGCTTGCGCTGCATATTGTGACCATGATACATGATCCATGCGCAGACTACGTAGCCGGAGTGACCCTACGGCTTGACTGCAGTGCTGCTTTTCTGCGATCGATGTCCGCCTGCACCTTGTGTATTTATGTTATGCATTTTTAAGACACACGTGTCACGTGTGATATGTGGCTCATGTGACTATTCATTTAGAAGGTACTGTTTGCCTCTCAGTTTAATGAATGCATCGTAGGGCATGTCTTGTCGGCTGCCTGTCGGCACCTCAGGGCCAAGTGCCTCCCTCTACCCTGCAGGCACGTGAGAGCTCCTCCACCACCTGCCCCCCTGCCCCATACCCTGTGTTATGGTGCAGTCGCAATTGATCGCCGAAATCTGCAGAGTTAAATGCATTCAGTTCCGAAACTCGTGGTTTACTCGGGAGTCCATGACTCGAACCATGTCTGCAGCTGGACGTGCTCTAAAATGCAAAGAAGCACTGCTGGCTGAAGCGAATCGCATTACTATTACGTTTCTTGTAATTTATTTCAAGATGTTGCCGGGCTGTATTTGCCTGCTGCTGTGATTTCTTTTTAAAATAACTCCGCTGGTTTTACGCATCCGTGTTGGTCCTTGCCCTGTCCTCCTCGTGCGATGCTCATCCGCGCCGATCACTCGGCTCATAGCTCCCGAGGTTGAAGCAGCGTTTGCCACGAGCGCGACCCGAAAGCCTGCCTTCGCTCACGCTCCTCTCACGCCTTCCTCGCAGGTTCTTTGCCACGCTGCCGAGGGCGCCTGCTGACGAGGAGCTTCTGGCCGACATCGTCGGCTTCCTCCTGCAATTCGTCTCGCTCGACGTACACGCCAGTGACGGCTGCTCGGACGAGGCCGCTGCCGTGGCACGTGCTGCAGACGTCGGCGGTGGCGGCTCGGTCGCCGCCTTGCGCGAGCTGGTCGACGTGTGCAGCTCGCGCGACTTCTCGCTCATGACGTGCATCGTGCTGCCACCGCTCAGTGGCCCGGCGCCGTGCAGCCGCAGGTGAGCGCGCGCGCCAGCGAGCGTGGGCTAGGCAGGGGCGACGGAAGCGTGCTCTGACTCGGCTGCCCTGGTGCTGGGTGGGGTGGGGACAGCGGCAGCGACCCTTTCCGACTGGCGGCCGAGCACTAGAGCGGCGATGCTTCGGCAAGCGATAGCTGGAGGGTAGGCGGCAGGCAGGCTGGCCAGGCACCTTTCTTCATTTGCTGCAATGGAAGTATGATCGAATGGTTGGTGGCAGCACTCTCAATGTCAACAAGCAAAACACGATTAGAGGTGACATGCGCAGGGTCAGTGTGCAAATATTATTAGTGCAGTCTGCTCAGTGCCAGCAGGAGTAAGCTCACAAAATACGAATCACGTGGACCGATTAAATGCTGTGATAAATAGATGTTTAGTTGCTTTTTAAATGTGGTCACTTCAGGGAATGTCGTAACGTCAGTCGGGAGTGAGTTCCATGCTTCGGGAGCATACGAACTTAAAGCACGGTCTCCAAAGGATTTGAAGTTCGTACGAGGTGTAGCTGAACGATTTTATTCAGAAAAGCAGGTGGTACAATGCCTAGTCTCGTGGGGGATTAGTTCTGATAGGTAGTCTGGAACCAGAGAATGAATAAACCTAAGCATTGACAAACACAACGACTTAACGTCGTGTCACTCGCTTTTTGGTTCCTTAAATCTCTTGCTTGACTTCGCCCCGACCAAGGTCTGGCTGAGGTCGTAGGCCCGAGCCCCGAGGCATATGTGAAGCATCTGAATAGTGATTAAGTTCTCTTAGGGCGCTATACAAATGAATTCTATATATGTATATTTAAGTATCTGAAATGCTTGCAGCTCTGGCTTCTCAGCGTACCATCCTTCTCCTCTGGTGGCTCTGGCTTTGTTAGCTTAGCTGTACCTGCAGCAGCCAACTTCAAATCTATTGGAGAATGTGCCTTCAGCTCCTTCGTTGCCAAAGGCTGCCACTGAGTGGTATCGCGTTTCCTCTGACTTGACATGAAGCTAAAAACCCACCTCTTTCTCAAAGCATCAGCCATGTGAATCTTCAGCCATGTGAATTATAATTTGTGTGCTTGTGCATGCTGAAATAGTGACTGATATTCGTAGTTGGCATTCCAGCACGTAATGACATGCTCCCCTTTCAGCAGATGTAAAGTGTTATTATTATTATTCCAGCACACATTAAGTGCCTAGAAAGAGATTTATTTTTCAAATCTCTTTCTAGGTATGTTATATGTCTTAGAATTTCAATTTGGTTAGTTATAATCTGTTTGCAATACGATACTACTAAAATAGTACTATTATAGCTGCAGGAGCTACTGCACCTACTGTTACCACTGCTGCTGCTGCCACCATTTGCACTGCTGCTGCTACTTTACTATTTATTATATGTGAAACATTAGCATGCTCAAAATATAAAACCTGAAATTTACTGGTTATTTGCCGATGTAGCTCGAATCGCTTTGGAGGTATTAACACTTCCAGAAAATGTGTGCAAACTTAGAGCAAGTGTTGATTTGGTACTCAGACTTACGTATCTTGGAGCTATGGCTAGCTGCTTGCTGCTTCGCAGTTTTGCACCCGTCGTCAGGGGTCACCGTCACGAGCTTCAGGCAGCTGAGTAGCTGGAATTGCTGCATGGCCACGTGTGAGACAAGCTTGATGCAATAGATTGCATAGTTATTTTTGCGGCTCGATTGGCATCACCTCAACGTTGACAATACTTATAATTTTTATTGCTTGCACAGGAGCCTTCAGAATGACCTGCTTGAAATACTGTGCTACCACGGTGTGTGGTCTTTTCCGAACTGCAGCAGGTGGGTTGTTTTGTGACGTTTTGCATGTGCCAACGAGTGTCCGGCTATTTGGTAAACCTTCTGTTGCATTGCTTGAGCTGTCAAGACCTTGTTTACGATGTGCTGTTGTCTGCGATTCTTCTGCCTTGCAAGGAAAGGACTGACCGTAATCCTAAGGCCTAAACCGTAAGAAGTTGAACTGTTCGAAATAGCCGAGTGGGGGGCCGGCATTCAGGTAGATCGTAGTATCACCTTACATACTTGCAGTGCTTATCCAGTTGTAGCGACTTGTAGCTGCTCGGTGTGAAAAGTTGAGTGATGTATTTTGGCCGTGCTCTGTGACACCGGCTTCTCATATGAATTTGTGTCTCATTTGTCAGCAGGTCTTCATCGGCGCACGACAGCTGCTGCAGCCGTGCCACCCTTGACAGTCGCTGTCGCAGCCGATCCGACCATTGGCTGCCAGGCGACAAGTCAGGTGGAGGCCATGTCATCTCGGGCTGCATGTCTGGCAATATTGTTCGTCTGATGCTACAGAAGCTGACTCTTGCTGATGCTGCCAACTTTTACAACCTGGCTGCTCTTGAAAGTATCATTACTGCTCTGATGCATGTCACTGCAAGGTACGATCCTAGTGGCTGCGTGCTACACTGTCTCAAGACCCGTGATGCATCTTTGCCAAGCCACTGCTTCGTGCAATTAGGTGCCTTGCTCTGGCGATATTTGGCTACATTCTTGGTCGGTTTTACGAGCAGCCATTTCAGGGGCAGCTATTGAGAGTACACGTGCGCTCCATGCCTTCAGTCTTTTGCAATCACATTCGGCTACTGTGTTGATATGGGGGGAGGTGGAGGAGGAGGGGAATGAGCACCGGTGTCTAGTCACAATTTTTACAGATTTTAAGGCTTGGCGAAGGACCTGTCAGAGCTCAAGGGTTTTCTTATCAAAAAGTTAGAATGAGTAGAGAGCCTTGCTGCTGTCACTAGCTAAGGAGCCGATCAGAGGAGGGAGAGATGATGCAGCCGCGACAGGAATGGAGCTGCTACAGCTGTGAATTGAGCACGGCAGCATCACAGACGGTTTCCTTACTTTGCTAGGCACTCGGGATTGAAGATTTGTCATCGTCGCTCAATAGTAATAATAATGCACTTGATAAAGCCCCCTCAGAGGACTCAATCTCTCTCTCTAGGCGCTTTACATTTGCTGCAAAGGGAAATGCAATTGAATCGTGAGTTATATCATGCTTGATAAACAAACAAAAAAAGAGTGGCCCGTCAAACCATTCACACTTGTGCCACCGTCATGCCTTGTTACTGGTTGATACCTGTCTTGCATATTTTTTGGTGTTTGTTGGTGAGCTCTTGCATGTTTTGTGTTTTGTTGCGCAGTGTAAGCGACTAGGGTACAGAACCTGTATTTTTCATTTGTCGGTCATGTTTCTGATATCTGTCCTCTTCCGCCCCCATTTCCTTGTTGCAGGCAAGGCTGGAGTAATGGTGCTACCGATGTCGATAGTCGTACACTCTGCTACCAGCTGCTGGACTCGCTGTTCGAGGCAAGCCACACCCCATGCCCAAGTCTCTTATGGACTCGTAGCTAGCTAGCAGCAGCCGATATCTGCAGTCGCGAAACAAAGCTCAGGCAACAGCTGTCTTGCTGCTTGTGCTGCTGCTCTCACTTCCTTGCGACTGCTCAGCTGCTGCTGCTGCCACTTGCCACTCTTGCTGCTACCACCGTGCTGCTGCTACTTCCTCCACTCCTTCCCTGCTGCTGCTGAGGATGACAATGATGTGACGACCACGATAAAGATGATGACTATCATGTTTGCTGCTGCTGCTGCTAGTCGGATCATTCCCTTGCTGCTCAGCTGCTGCTAATGATCAGCTGCTGCTGCTGTTGCTCAGAAGCTGCTATGATCAGTTTTTGCTGATCACAGCAGCAGCTGCTATGAGGATCAGGTGCTGCTGCTCAGCTACTGCTGAAGCTTCCTCTTGATCAGCTGCTGCTGCTGGCTGCTCAACTGCTGCAGATCAGTGGCTGCTGATCACCTGCCACTACTTTTAGTTGATGCTGCTGTCGTTAGTACCGGTCCCACGTGGACGTGTTTCGGTAGCAGAGTGCTGCCTCGATATTGCACCTTGCCTGCTGCTCGATGCATTGCATCATCAGCTGAGCCCTAGTGCGCGCAGCCAGCTGGCGTGCACTGCTGGCTCATACTCTGCCTGTGCTCGGACGAGGACGTCCGGTCAATCTCTCGTACGTCTCCGTGCGCGTGTGTGTGCAGGTCATGTCTGCATTCAACGTGGAAAAGCAAGGGCTAGCAACGTCATACATGGGCAAAGGAGTCATACGCAGCGCTGCGCTCTGCCTTCTCAACACCGTCCATGAGCTGGTGACAGTCGTGCTGGACGAGGGCTGGATCGAAGGTCTGCTCATCTGGCGCCAGAGTGCAGGCCGCGTGGCCGACAGTCCGCGTGCCAGTGCCGACGTCGTCGATCACCTGTCGTGGATGGTGCCATTGTGGGCGTACCAAAGCAGTGTGGAGGTGAGCCCCACCCACCCACCCACCCGCGGCCATGTCTTGGTGAAGCAGACCATAGCGTGCGTCCTATCAGCGCTCTGTAATGGCCAGGCATTAAGCCCTCCCTCTTCCTGTCGAATCTTGCTTAGCGCTAGCTCGTTGAATGCACTATAGGAGACTGAAAATCCTTTCGCGGAATCGTAACGAAACTTTCATCTTCAAGCGTATGTAGAATCTGCTTTGCCTACAGTTCGAACAGATCAGCTGGGCTACCGAGACGGCTTTTGCTTTTCATAAAAATGATGCAAACTTCGGTGAGAAGTAATGCCGTGATTGTAGTTATTAGTCTATTATAAAGAACCCTTAGAGAACCCAGTTTCTAACTGGGCGTTTTGAAAGTTGCTGCAAAAGCAGGATTAACCAATAATTATTGACAAGCATGGTATCATGCTTAGACAAGTATGCATAGCACACATGTATCGTTCTTAGACAAGCATTTAAAAGTACACGAGAGGACACATTGGGCTGTTTGCTTGTAGGACTGGCCAGTACTATCCCTGGTTGGTAAGGTAACACGAAATCATTCATTCACAGGTAAGCATGTAAAGCACACTCAAAAAAAGATAAGGTCCCTGGGGTGTAGTAGGGAGAGCAGACTGGATGAGTTGCATCTTTAGCCAAGACTTTAATGATGCAAAGTCAATGCAGGCGGTGACAAAAGCCGGCGGCAAGCTCTAGAGTTTTCCTGCTTACCAGCTGGAGTAGCTTTTTTATTGGCATTTATACGTACACATTTTTCGGTCGTCTCGTGGCATTCCTCAGCGCTGGCTAGCGAGCGCTTCCCGGTCCCGATTTTCGCCAAGCTCTGGTTTGCATGGCCTCTCCAGTACCTCTTTCGGAGGTCCCTTGATGGTTGAGTGCTTTCTTGCTCACCTCTTTAGGCCCGGGCCGCTGCGTTCGCGGTAGCAGCCGCCATTGTGAGGTCGTCGTCTGCGAGCAGCTACCCGACGTCGGCTGCCATCATGTGGCAAGCGGCCGAGTCGTCTGTCAGTAGCGCTCACGAGTGCAGCCTGGTCAAGCATCAGGTAACATGCTGCTGCTGCTGGCTGGCTGGCTGGCTGGCTGGCCTAGCGACCGTCGCTTTGCTGACTGGCATGCTCGGGCGTGCCCTCCCCCCCCCCCCCGTGGGACGTGATGACTCGTGCTGCGTAAGTTCTTCTTCGACGAGTTCAAGCAATGACATTTATTCTCCTGCTACCTACTGCGGAGCATTTTTTCCAGCCGTCCTGAGTTGCTACTTCCGCGCTACTCACTTCGTCGACTGCTCTCCTCTTGACTCAGCCATGCTTCTCACTTTCCCTTTCATTGTTGTGATGAATCACATGACTTCCATCACAATTGTTGCATGTGATGGAAGTCTGGAATGGCTGCCGAAAGCTGCTTAGGTTTTGAGTTTGCTCTGGAAAACCCTCCTGCCTAACACACACTTAGTCTTTGTGACTTTTTGGAGTTACAGGCTGAGATACATTACATTAATGTTGTGGTGATATTCATTTTAGTTGGCAATGCAAATGGCTGGATACTTTTTAAAATGCAGTTCCAGCTGCATCGGCAGGAGTGTCAGCAGCAGCGGCAGTGGTGGCAGTAGTAGTGGTGTGTGTTAGCAGCAACTATGGTTTCGGTAGCAGGCGCAGGAGAACATGGGTTGCAATAACTGTGTATAGTCTCGGCACAACTAAGACAGCATCGTTTAACATAGAGCCAGCTCACTTTCTGGAATGGGCACTGTGCCCATGGTTGCCAGCATCTGTTAACATTTACGATGAATAAACACGTTTTACAGCATTATTTTCAGCTTAGCTCTGTAGTTGGCTTTTTTATTAGAATTATCAACTTCCGTCTCATCAAAACAAATATACTCTAGTACCTTTGACTTCCTTCCTCCCCAATGCAATCTCCGAGCAGCTCTGTGATAGTCACAGACTGTGGCCCCAGTGATGCTGCAGCTGGAGAGTTGGCAAAGCAAAGCCACAATTTGCTTGCCGTATTCCAAAAATCACGGCCTGCTCAGACAAGCGCATGAATGCCAAACTATTTCGTGCTTGCGTTGCATCGTGTTCAGATTATTGCCATTCCCTGTTTGCAGGACTCCCGGCCAGTGCCGTTAATCGTCCGAAACTGGGTGCAGAACTTGCTCTCTGCTTGTAGGCAGCGTCCGTGCTGTGCAGCCTCGCCTACCGGCTGTTGGAGAAGGCTGACAAGAAGAAGCCACCACCTCTCAGACAGGTCTGAGCGACTGAAGCGAAGCTCGAGCGGCGGCGGGCAACCGGAAGCTTTCTCCGATTGTCTCCCCTGTCCTGCGTTTTGGTTTGGCCATCATTGCACGTCGGCAACGTCGAATCGGAGGGGCGCTAGCCGCAGCTCGCTGCTGCCCTGACGGCGCACGCAAGCCGTGCGGCAGTGCCCCCGACCGCCTGCCCGCCCACGTTGCGCTGGGCTTCAGACTCACTGTCTGGTCTCCTGTTCGTCCCCGCAATCAGATCCTGTCCTGAACGATGTCCCGGAGATCCCTTCCTGATGTGTGCATGCACTTGCTGTGATTTTTCCCCGGTTAGCGTACAGTGGTTGGAGCCAGTCCCTCGAGAGGGAAGCTGGCAAAGTCGGGCACCAGCAAAGTCAAGTAGGACCTTCAGTTTGTGTGCACCAAACGTCTGCACATCTCATCCGACCTCCATCACTGCCTGCAATGACTTTGCATCACTTTTGATTCTTGGCTAAAGACACATCTATTCTACTCATCTTTCTCTTCGTCTCCTGTGAACTTAATAAAAATAATAATGCCCTTGATAAAGCGCCCTCAGAGAACTTAATCTCTTTCTAGGCGCTTTACATTTGCCGCAAAGTGAAATGCAATTGAATGGTAAGTAAAATCGTGCTTGAAAAGCAAACAAAATGAATAATATTGTTAGGGGTGACATGCACAGGGTCAGCATGCAAATGTGGTTAGTGGCAGCATGCACAGTGTCAGCACGCATAAGCACGTGAAGGACGAATCACAGGGACCCACTAAATGCTGTCCTAAATAGGTGTGTTTTTAAGATCCTTTTAAATGTGGTCAGGTCAGGGGATGTTCTGATGCAGGTCGGGAGAAAGTTCCAGGCTTTGGGAGCATACGAACTAAATGCACGGTCTCCAAAGGATTTAAAGTTTGTACGAGGTATTTGCAATAATACAATAATAATATTGCACTTGATAAAGCGCCCTCAGAGAACTTAATCTCTTTCTAGGCGCTTTACATTTGCTGCAAAGTGATACGCAATAGAATAGTAAGTAAAATCATGCTTGAAAAACAAACAAAATGAATAACATGGTTAGGGGTTACATGCACTGGGTCAGCATGCAAATGTGGTTAGTGGCAGCATGAACAGTGTCAGCACGCATAAGCACATCGAGGACGAATCACAAGGACCCACTAAATGCTGTCCTAAATAGGTATGTTTTTAAGTTTCTTTTAAATGTGGTCAGGTCAGGGGATGTTCTGATGCAGGTCGGGAGGGAGTTCCAGGCTGTGGGAGCATACGAGCTAAATGCACGGTCTCCAAAGGATTTAAGGTTTGTACGAGGTATTTCTAGACTGTTGGATTCCGAAAAGCGAGTGGTACGATGCTTTGCCTGATGGGGTAGTATCTCTGAAAGATAGGCTGGAGCCATAGAATGAAGAGACCTAAAAGTGAGCGACAAAACCTTGAAGTCAATCCGTTGCTTGACTGGTAACCAGTGCAGGTCGGCGAGAAGTGGAGTAATGTGGCAACTGCGACGCTCACGACAGACAAGCCTAGCTGCAGAGTTTTGCACCAGCTGCAATCGCCTGATCGCACATGCTGGTAGGCCAGTAAGCAGTGAGTTGCAGAAGTCGAGACGAGATGTCACGAATGCATGGACCAACTTGGACGTGGTATCCTTATCTAATCAAGCCCAAATTTTAGCATTGTTATGAAGCTGAAAATAGGCTGATTTGACTGTGGAGCTGATGTGGTCGTCTAACAAGAGGTCGCTTTGGAACATGACACCTAGATTTCGAGCTGATTCAACTGGAGATATGCTGGCAGAGCCAATTTTGAGAGTCAGACTTTCCAATCTCTGAATCACACTGGGTTTGCCTATAACTAGTAAGTGAGTTTTATCATCGTTTAGTTTTTAGAAAATTTGCTGCCATCCATGTGTGGATGTGATCAATGCATGTAGCAAGTGAGTTGAGAGAATTTGAGGTGCTCGAAGGCTGGGAGGGATCAAAGCAAATGTACAACTGATTGTTATCCACATAGAAGTGAAAGCCTAGATTGTGCTTGGCAATCACATCAGCAAGAGGGAGAGTATAAACCGTGAAAAGAACCGGACCTAGCACGGAGCCCTGAGGTACTCCATATTTCAGAGGTACTTGTACTCCATATTTCAGAGGAACTTGTCATTTTTGTTCCAGCCTGCGTAACTACGTGCACGATTTAGTGCGTGCTATTAGCCAAAGGTCTCCCTAAAGGTTAGCTGATTAAACAGCCTTATTCATTCAGTGGCAGACGAGACATAACGGCTGTCACCACCAATTGCAGTGTGTAATAAAGGATTGCCCATTGTAGGACTCGAGCCCACGATCTGGGTTGTGAAGATGGCCCCGGGTGTCTTCCTGTCTGCTTTAGGATGATGGCCTCAGCATGACATTTGTTTATTTTTGCCTGCTTTCCTAAGAATAATACCGTGCATGTCATCTATCCCTGGTTATTGTTTCTCTTCTGCGAGTTGTTTATTGCATTGATAGAGACTTAGCTCTCCTATGGTGCTATACAACCAACATAAAATTTGTATCAATATTGTTATTATTTTTATCAAAATTACTCTGTTTTATAGCTATAAACAGTTTATAACGGGGAATGAAATCTACCTGCAAAATAACTTGCCAGACTCGATTTTTTCTTGTACATTAGCCCTATCTTATCTAGTAGCTTCCCAAAAACTCAAGGTCGAGGTCATTCGCCTTGATTCCCTAGTCTTCTTCCCGCTAACACTAGCAGAGCGTCTTATGCAAGATGCTATGCAAGAGCGTGTGCATAACAATGTGCCACCAATGCTCTGAAAAGTGAGTACGTGTAGACCGGGAAGGCACTTCTGCTGTGCCGTCAGATAACCTTACCATTGTGCTATTTTTTGATAGGATGCTGCTGTTAAAAGCTGTCGACAAACTGACCTTCGTTCAGTACTCTAGCACTTTAGAGACGATGACAAATTTTGAGCGCACACAAGCACGTGCGCAGACTCTCTTTTAAATGCCCGCCCTCATTCATCGAGCATGTAGACATCCACGTGCACCTGGTTTCTTGCTGCACGCGATTGACTCAGGGAGGTGCTGCCGTTTGCGACAGTGAGATGTTGAATCGCTGTAGGATGAGCGTGACATTGTGACCTCTGTTCGCGATGGTAGCCTCGTCCAGAGGCTCTGTGATTTTCTGCAAAATTACCTCAACGGTGAGCCGTGCGGACTCCTCCAGTCTCGTTCGTTTGTGGCAGCATTGCGCTCCACCTTCCAAGTGATTCTTTCCGTTGTTGATGGAAGAGCTGCGCTTGCTTCCTGCATGACCGACGCAGACCTATCGGTTCGACCTTTGCTGGTGACCTTTTTGGACAAATCCTCTGCAGTCGTTTGCTGTTCATTTTTTCATCCTTGCTGACCCTCTCCCTCCTGCGCGGTCAAACTCGCTCGTGGCCACCGAGCGTTCATTCGTTAGTCATCCTATGCCCCAACGCCACTTGCTCTGGAGCCAGCCAATTTTAGCAAGTCGCTTTGCACTCATCGATCTAGACATTGGTGTCGTCGACCTTGTGCGAATGGTGGCTCGAGCAAGCCGCAGTGGCGGAGGCACCGGGTCGTCAGCAGCTGACGTTGCTCGAGCGGCAGCAGCTGCTCTCGCCGATGCCCTGGAGACTGCCTTCGTCGGAGACGCTTGTCGGCTGCTGGCCGCTCTGCGCCACCTGGCGCCAGAAGTCGTCGTCACGGCAGTCAATCAGCTCGACCTGCACGCATTGCTCTCCAGGTAAGCGTCCTCCAGCAGTGTACCCATCTTGTTTCCTATTCGGCGTAGTTTGACCACTTTTGACAGCCGCCCTTCCCCTCCCCCATTTCTCCTTCGGAGTGCTAACGGTGCCTGGCACATGTCGATTGACGTCAGAAGCTCCGATCCCCCTCCAGCATTATCGAATGGCCAACTTGTTTTACTTCTTGCCGACCTGCATGGGCTACCAGTCAAGCAACATATCGACTTCAAGGTTTTGTCACTCACTTTTAAGTCCCTTCATTCTTTGGCTCCAGCCTACCTATCAGATCTACTCCCACACCAGGCTCAGCATCGTACCTCCTGCTTTTCGGAATCTAACTGTTTACCTATGCCTCATACAAACATCAAATCCTTTGGAGACCGTGCATTTAGTTCGTATGCTCCCACAGCCTGGAACTCACTCCTGACTTGCATCGCAACATCTCCTGACCTGACCACATTTAAAAGGAACTTAAAAACACACCTATTTAGGACAGCATTTAGTGGGTCCCTGTGATTCGTCCTTCACGTGCTTATGCTTGCTGACACTGTGCATGCTGCCACAAACCACATTTGCATGCTGACCCTGTGCATGTCACCCCTAACCATGTTATTCATGTCGCTTATCAAGCATGATACCGTTCACCATTCAATTGTGCTTCCCTTTGCAGCAATTGTAAAGTGCCTAGAAAGAGATTGAGCTCTCTGAGGGCACTTTATCAAGTGTATTATTATTACTATTATTATTATTGTTCTGCAGGCTTACCTTGACTGTGACACGTCTGCCAGCGTGCGGCTACGACACTTCGATGAGCGGAACTGCCGGCAATGACGGAGCAGACGGGCTGCGCAGGCAGCGCACGATTGCCTGCGCCTGTCACATGCTCGCGCTGATGCAGCAGTGCCTGCCCGACGGCAGCTTGCTTCGCCAGCAGCTGCTCAGCGGTGACTCTGCCGCACTGGATGAGCTTGTCGTCTTGCTCGCGTGGCCCGCTGCCGCTGCTGCTGACGATGGTAAGCTGGCACTCAAATGTGAATGCGCGCGACCGAAGGGACAAGCACATTTGGCTGCTGCTACGATCGAACCCCACTGATGTGGCAGCAGCAGAGATGCAGAAATCCGTCTCATGCACCGAAACTAAAGCCTACATTGTGCGGTTGTGCTGAGTGCAGCCGATTTGCAGCGATTTTTGATGGTTTTCTTTTCTTTCGCATTGTCTTTTAGTCCACGGCACTATCTCATTTGCTTTCTTTTTTTTTCACGCTGGGACTGTCTTTATTTCAATGTCTTTCCTTTCGCCTTCCTCTCAGTTTTTACTGCAGCGATTGCACCTGCACTCCTCGATTCCAAAACGTCAGTCACATCGACGATGACCCTACTCGGCTTAAACGGTCAGGTGGCGCCGCCACTTGTCAACCACCTACCTAGGTCGTGGTTTTTTGAGTCCTTCAGCAGGCAATCCTTTATTGCCTGCTGCTGCAATAACTTACCCGGCTCTGTTTTGTGGTTGTCTATGAGTGATTCCATACCTATAAATGACAGCTAGCCGAAATTGTCTTTCATGGGCGATGCCATCGCCAGCACGACCCTTTCACAAGGGTCGCCTTAGACCATCGAAAAAAACGAATTTCCACATTTTGCACACAATAATTTTACGTTTGAGGGTTGCCATATCACTGTATTAAAGGGTCGTGGCATTAGGAAGGTTGAGAACCACTGATCTAGTGCGCGCCACTCGGCACAAGGGCTTCAGCCGATTTCCCCTCAGCCTCTCTCATTGAGACCAGCAGAGCCATTAGGGTCCACCTTTCCAGCTATGTCTGTGACCACCGTCAGCCAGAGCAAGAGATGGGAAGGCCGTCTCCAGCTAGATTTTAGTTGACCTGACTGTTAAGGCAACGGTTTGCTCCCAAAGTCTGGAACTTCTCTGTGTGCTTACGCATGCTGACGCTGCACATGCAATCATTAACGATATTGGTGTGCTTCTTTTAAGCAAATATTTAGTGCATAGAAAGAGCTCAAGTTCTCGGAGGGTGCTATGTAAATGTCTTGCTATTATTAATCTTATTACCTGCTATTGTTATTATTACCCCACTGCCAAATGAGTCATTCAGAACATCTCATGACTTTACGACTTTTAAAACGAACTTAAAAAATCAGCCAGTTCCTGACAGCATTGGTCTGTGTGGATTTTCTTTGTGTGCTTGTCCATGGTGAAATTGTTTACACAGTCACTAAACAGTTGACAAGTGTCCTTTCCAGCATTGCCGAGCTGGTTTGGCCCTGTGGTTAAGGTCTGGCCGAAGTCGTGGGCACCAGCCCCGAGGCATATGTGATGTGCCTGAATAGAGATTCAGTTCTCTTAGGGCACTATACAAATGAATTATGTATATGTGTGTGTGTGTGTGTGTGTGTGTGTGTGTGTGTGTGTGTGTGTGTGTGTGTGTGTGTGTGTGTGTGTGTGTGTGTGTGTGTGTGTGTGTGTGAAGTGCGTAGAAAAAGATTTGGGTTCCTTAAGGTGCTATTAATATGTTTATCATTATTGTTATTAGTGTTATTATTATTATTATTAAAGGTCATTGATACTCACACTGTGTACACGTCTTGACGTAAAATGCTTTTTGACATTCCTTACTGGAATTCACTCGCTCTGGCTGGCAGCCATTTCCCCCGGCACATCTCACAACCTTTTCATTTTTGCTTCTCATCCAGGCTCATTAGGAGCAGCAGCAATGGCTGACACTGCGCCCGTGCGTGCAGCAGCTTGCGCGCTGCTTTCATCGCTGCTGGCGCTCGACGAGCAAGGCACGGCAGCCTTGCAGCGTCTGCTGCCGCTGCTCGTCCGAGTGTGGCCCGACTTCGTCGGTGAGTGCTCGATCTGCATGCGAAATGCCACCCCCTCCTTGCGCTGCTGTCTCTGCTGCAATGCTGTGTGCACTGTTTTGCGGGTTAGGTGTAGCGATTCATCGGTAACATACTTGTCATCTGCTCCTGCACGAGCTGTCGAAAAGTCTTGTTTTCAGCTCGTGCACTCTACTGTCCTGCCTTTTACAGGCAGCTGGGTTGCAGGTATGTGGTTGGGTGTGCTTACTTTTATGTGGGTACACGTTTGTGTGAGGCATAAGAATAGTAACATGTATCTTATGTTGGCAGTAGCCGGGCTGCTCCTTCTCTCCTATGCTCTCTCTACCTCCCTCCCTCCCTTCCTCCCTCCCTTCCTCCCTCCATCCCTCCCTCCCTCTCTCTCTCTCTCTCTCTCTCTCTCTCTCTCACTCTCGCTGTCACCTCTCTCTCCTTCCACTTCCCTTCTCTTTATCTTGCTCTGTCCATCCACTCACGCTTTCCCACTCCCTCTCTCCTGCTATCTTGCTCTTGGTCTTGCCCCTTCTTTGTCCTCTCTCCTGTGTACTGTCTTTGTTTCATCTTCTGCCTTCTCGATCTTGCTCCATATCTCTTTCTCTGTTCTTCTCTGTCTCTGTCAGTCTATCATGTGCACGCTTCTGTCTGCCAATGCTGAGCTGTTATGGTGTGTGTAGGTCCCCTTCCTTTTAGTTGACTGCTTCACAGGTCAACAAAAGAGTGTTGCCTTTTTTACTGTACGACTGTCTCAACTCCTTTGCAGCCCGTATTGCTCGCGCTTGCACTTAAAAAATGGCACCAAAGTTTCGCATTGAATGACGATAAAACTTGTAGCGATGAACAGCCTAAGGCTACTTAAAACTTTGAAAGCCTAAACTTCATCATGGGCTTCGTCATCATATCTGTTGTAGCCCCTGGATGCACTCTGGGTGTACTGCTCTAAAATTGACCTTCCCTTAACGACCACATCAGCTCTACTGGCAAGTCTGCCTACTTCAGCAACGCAACATTGCAAACTTTTGGGCTTGCCTAAACTGGGAAGCACAGCCACAGCCACAGCTGTGCATCAGTAGCTTCCCATCCCGACTTCTGTAACTCACTGCATCCAGGTCTTTCGGGTGCTTTGCAATTGGGTGACTTCGCAATATAGCGAAATTTTGGGTAAATTATATGAGGATGCTGAAGCCAAGCTGATCCGGGCATGTGCGAAATGCTACCTAAGCTTCTGTAACTTACAATCTGGAGGTCGTCCGGCATGTGCAACAAGGCGACAGCATTGATGAACATGACTGTATTAAGACCTCTCGCACAAAAGAGCTACTTACGGTCGTGCCTCGTGTGAGCGATCGATGGCAGACGATGGATCGTTGGTTGCGAAACCTTCACTGAGGACTGCATGGGTATCTGTCTTCAATTCTCTAAACGCTTGCGTGCAACATCTGGTGCTCCTATCAATAATCACGTCTGAGCATGCGATATGTTACATCATTTTAGTGTGAACAAGCTGCATTCTCTTATGAATTTTCCATTGAAGGCCTCAATTACCAGCGCAGCTAAGTTTTAGCTTCAGTAGTAGTCGAGCATTGCTTTCAGCCGGGATGCTAGCAAATTGTATCACATCTAAAGCTCGATAAAAATGTGCAACGTTTGGTCGTAGGCGTATAAAGTCTTGGCCATGAATGAGTATGCCTTGTTATGGGATTTGTAATCTCGGCCTGGTGCTCAAAGCCAGAGAGCGGAAGCTGCAGCTCCTGCTTCTACTTCCTGAGATGTACAAACATTTAACATGCCTTTGCTGACCGACTCTTGGCCATCTTAAGCCACTCTGACCGTTTGCCACAGGACCTTTTTAACTGTGCCATGCTCCCTTTTTTCTCTCTCTCTTGCCTGTGCCATGCAATGGCCAGTGAGCTGCCTGGTGCTGCTCTCGAGCGAGCTACCCGGCCACAGGAAGTCAGCCATGGAGCTGCTGCTGCTCGTCACGTCACTCGAAGAGAAGCGACTATTTACTGCAGCCACAGCAGCAGCAGCAGCTGTCACTGCACCGTGGTTGGCGGATGCAGATACATTGGCACCACGCGAAAGTCAGCTGACCGCTGCCCTCGACGCTTTAGCAGGTGAGAGGAATGCAGGTCACGCTGCATCGTATCTGAATCTCTTGCCAGATCTACTGCCCCATCAGACTAAGTATCGTTCCACCTGCCTTTCGGAATTTAACCGTTTATCCATACCTTGTAAAAATCTCAAAGCCTTTGGAGACTTTTGCTTTTAGTTCGTATGCTCCCAAAGCCTGGAACTCACTCCCGACTTGCGTCAGAACATCTCCTGACTTATCCACATTTAAAAAGAAACTAAAACGCATCTATTTATGACAGCATTTAGTGGGTCCCTGTGATTCGTCCTTTTTGTGCCTATGCATGCTGACACTGTTGCATGCTGCCACCAGCTACTCATGCTGACCCCGTGCATGTCACCCCTAACCATGTTATTCTTGTTGTTTATTGAGCATGAGGCCGCTAACCATTTGATCGTGCTTCCTATGCAGCAATTGTAAAGCGCCTTGAAAGAGATTGAGTTCTCTGAGGGTGCTATATCAAATGTATTATTGTTATTATTATTATTATTATTATTATTATTATTATTATTATTATTGCTTCAGCTCCAACATGTCTGATCAGGTCAGACGACGTGCCACCTGCTCTGCTAACTCGAGTCGGTTGGCTATGCCTTTAACCAGCCTCAAACCTTTTGGAGACCATACTTATAGTTCATGTGCTCCCAAAGCTTGGAACTCTATCCCGACTGACGTCCCGACGTCCCTGACTTGTCTACTAAATTTTAAAAAGTGACTTCAAATGCTCTGTCTCCTAACAGCATTGTTTCCACCCGTGTGAATTGCCCTTTATGTGCTTAGTATGCATGCTGACATTATGGTTGCCACCACTGACCAAGCTGACATGCATCATTTCCAGCATATGTGAACTGCCTAGAAATAGATTTTATTTGCTTAGGGTCCTATACAAGCTTCATCTTCTTAATAATGATATTATTATTATTATTATTGTAATTATTTTTATTATATCCTTTCAGGCCTGTCAGTATTGCTGATTGCCTCTAAAATGCCGTGCTATTATTGCCGACATTCGAACTTGAATCGTTGCTAACTTTCTCAAATTGTAGAGATGAATCTAATAATTGTGGCAAACTTATCGTCACTCAGCAACTACAAAGCCTAACTTATAAAATTGGCTACCATAGCCTTTTCACGGTAGCTTCTGAACACAATCGAAATGTCCTGTTCCTACGCGACCTTTTTTGCTAGATGACCACTTTCAGTCTCACACTCAAGTCGGTCAAGCTACGTATATATTGCAACAAGTCAGGGATACTTAGCTAAGGGTACAACAACCTAGTAAGAAGCTCTCTCATGCCTTGCCAGCGTTCCTGCTTATGCAATAAAACGAGGGCATGCATGGAGCAAAACTCGGCTTGTCATTCATGTGCACTGGGACTCTTATGCAACGCACCGCTTCTCACCGATCTGCTACGGCCTGCTTTCTTTACATCAACTAGGGCGTGGCATGGGAGTTGTCCTGTCCTGATATTTCTGCTTGCTTCATTCCTGCTCTGCCCTCCTCGGCTTTCCTATCGTACCTGCCTCCCCTCTGGCCCTGGTCGTTAAGCTGTGCAACTGACCAGCCTCCGCCTGTATTGCATCTAATTCATGTGTTCCTGTAGCCTGTAATTTTAAGTGACATTTCATGGAAGTAAAAAGCACGCCTGTTGCTTAGGGCATCTGCTTCATCGTGAATCGTCATTTGTGTGTACATGTGTGTTACAATTCGCCCGGTATTCGCCTGCATCTAATCAGCTGATTTTCTTCCTTGCCCACCCACGTGAAGTGCTGAAGAAGCCATTGTGGCGCTATGCAAGACTGTTGCTTATTATTATGTGCATTATACTTTACTTTGGGCTGTGGGCATTCAATCCAAGTTCTTAAGCATAGCCCCTTCCCTCTTGCTTATGCGAATTGCTTCCGATGGCCATGCTCCGGCACATGCACCCTTGCACTGGGCAGTAGCTACTATTTTGTATTTGCATCGATCCGAACGACGGTCGGTCGCAGTGGCCACCAACCAATCAGCGGTGCAGTTGCATCTCTGCACCTTAGGTGCTCAAGTGCCTCTAACGCGTTGCCTACCGTGTTGCAGGTGGTGCTGGCAGCAGCAGCCGCCTCGGTGAGGAGACAGCTAGCGGCTGGCTGCTGTGTAAGCAAGTGCTCGCCATATACGACTCCTTGCCGCTGTCACGCTACAGTGATGGCAGGATGCTGGAGGACAGGACGCTAACGACTCTGCTGCTCACCGGGCTACTCGGCGCGAGCAAGAGCGCCAAGTCGTGTGCCTTCAAGAGTGAGCGAAAGCACCAGGCGACTGCCCCCACCCACCTTTGGCCCGTGCTTTGCATTCCATCCTAAGGTTATCTTAGAAGAGTTTAAGTTCTCTGAGAGCACTATACAAATGTATTATTATTATTATTTTTTTTTTATCCGACCACCCATACATTTGCTCACCCTCCTGCACTCACCCTCGCTCGCTGCCCCTCTTTCTTCCCTTGCTGTCATTGTCTGTGCGGCAAACAGAGCATCCTGCAAACATCTTCTCTGCTCCCTTTCGCTTGCTTCACCCTACTTCCTGTGCAGCAAGTGTAAAGTGCCTAGAAAGAGATTGAGTTCTCTGAGGGTGCTATATCAAGTATATTCCTATTATTTTTATTTGTTTGCTTGTATTATTTATTCCTTTCTCTCTGTATATCTGTCTGCTTTTCTATCCGTTCTTTTCGTCGTCCGTATCCTTTTTTTTATCTTTCTTTTCTTTCCTGTTCAGCCTGTCTGCCGTGCTTCCTTCTCTGTTTCATCCCTTCTTTCTGCAGGTCGTCCCTCTGTCTCTCTCCTTCCCTCTCTCTTTCTCTCTCGACCCTCTTCTTGTTGATGCATCTCCTGTAGCTTGCATGCTGCTAGAACTGCTGGGACTGTGCTGGAATGCACGTGTCACATTTCTGGAATGCGCCATCGTGACTACCCGTTTGTAGCGATCGGTACTTGCCTCGCGTGCCGACCCGCCTGTTTGTCTGGCCAGTCGACCACCCGATCACTGATCCGAGCAGCGGGCGCAAGACTTCGCAGACTTCTGGTGCATTCTGTTGTTTGCCGACCACTAGGGGGGTGGGGCAATAGCTCGTGAAGGTTGTCAAGCAATAGCTCGTGAAGGTTGAAGGCTCGTGCAGGTGAAAGCATTGCCTCTTTGCAGTGGGGCTTGTTGAGACCGTCCTCGAGCACTCGCGAGGTCTGATGAAGGAAGTCGATAGCTTGCCGGCCCCACTCAAAGCCAACCGTGTAAGATGCAGCGGACAGCGCCCGTGGTCTGTTTGATGCATGCACTGCTTGTACCTGAATGCACTCTCTCACTGCAGGTCTCCCCCTGTAGGTCTCCCCCCAGAGGCAGTTGCACAATAGCGTGTCCAAATGCTGCATGCACGGTGACTTTCTGCACGTGCACTTAAGTGTTCGGATTCGTGTTTAGGCAACGAGGCAAATAGACTCGGACAAAGGTAGGCAGGCAGATAAGAACACTGAGAGACTAGCCAAGAGAGATGGAGAATTTAGAGTGAGAACGACAGGCTGGTACACTGACCGGCAGACATAGTAGAACAGTACACTGGTACACAGAAAAATGATATATACATGCATACACACACACACACACACACACACACACACACACACACACACACACACACACACACACACACACACACACAAACACACACACACACACAGAGGCAAGACAAGTACATGCACCTACACGCTCACATGCGGACAGGCCACCGCTAAGTAGGAAACACGCCAGGGTGCTCAGTGTTGAAGCAAGCCACTGCCTCTGCTTTTGTCATCGTCTGGCCTGTGGTGCTGCACCTCCCCCACTACCCCCTCGTTCAGGGGTCGCACCCCCCTAATGACACGTTGCTTTGCTGCCTGCAGCCGGTGCTGTTGGCACTCGTCAACGAGGCCCTGCTCTCTCTTGGCCTGCTCTGTGGCTTTGTACTCGGCGGCGACGAGGAGCCGTGTCATGCCGAGTCAGCCGAGGCCGTCTTGCGTGCCGACGTTGGTGGCCTGGTCCAGTCGCTGTGGCCCTGGTGCAGTGACCTCGGCTGTGGCGGAGCCGACCCGAGGCTGACACTGGCGCTGCTTGCCTCGATGAAGCGTCTCGCCGAGGCACAGCACCGGCAGCATGGTGAGCCCGAGTGCTTTTGACTTTCGCCTCACGCTCTGTTGGTTGCTGTGCTGCTCGCAGTAGATCTGCTGGTACAGTGGCTGGTGCAGCCTGCAAAATGGGGCTGCACTATTGCTACGCCCTCTGCCGATAGCGACTCAGCAAAGAGATTTAAATCGCAATCGTAAGCACTTCATTCGCATGGACTGGGAAAGTTTGATCCCTTATTTTGATTGCCCTTCAATTGCTTTTTTTCTTAAGACATGCTGATGCCGGGTCTCGCTTGATCATTGGTCCTTGATACTTGGTCACTGCTGTAGCCTTTAAGCTAAAGTACCCATTTTGTAAGCTAAGGTTCAAGTCGTATCATCAATCGCAGGTACTAAAGAGTTTGACCTATTTATCCGTGCATTGCATGGATAAAAAGGTCAAACTCTTTAGTAGCCGTGACCTGAGTCACGAAGCGTGCCTTTTGGCAGTATACTGTCTAACAAGCTCACCCGTTTGTCTCAGCAGCCTGCTGCTGTTCTGGATGTCATACATGTGGTGGTTGCAATGTCGATGTGTCTATATCGCTTGCGCTGTAGTGCTTTATTTCTTTATATTTGGCTCTTTGTCACGTAGAAGAAAAACGCTCCCAGTTGATCTCTACTAAGGTTGGCCGCAATTCAAATGCTGCCGTCAGTTCAATGATGTCATTCGATAAAACGTATGTCATTCGATAAAACGTCACGGTGAACCTACCGAGACGTTCTCTGGCACGCTAGCTACTTCAGTGGATTTTTTAAGTGACTTGTGTGTTTACCTCTTTATTCGTTTTCTCTGTCACAATATTCCTGTTGTTTCATTGCCTTCATGTGTTGTGATTGATTGTTTTATTGCCCATTTTAGACTTCTACTTTAATTCGGTGACCAAAAGGCTGACAGAAGCTACTAACTATGCAGCACTCAAAATTGCCATTCTGTCACACACACATGAGGTGACACAAAACTAGTAATGGTCGTTTTGATCTCTATGCAAAAACCAAGTGGCAAACCATGCTCAGGCTCTCCGTGGTAATGCAGCAGTGCCTCCTTTATCACAACATTCTTCAATCGTTTTGGCAAACAGCAACTCCAAGTAGTTATGCCTTATATTCGACGAACGGTGCCGGTCAAAGAGACGGCTAATCGAATCTGGTTTTAACTCTCACGACAAGCTAACAGAAACACAGCTTAAGGTTTTCCGTGTTCGGTTTATTGATGCTGGCTGATATGGTGAACTTCCTGGCGGGAAAGTGTCCATAGAAGAAAAGTCCTTGCTTCTATCCTTGCTTCTGCTATCTAAAATCTAAAATATATCTAAAAAAATATATTTATAAATAATCTATATCTAAAATCTATAAATATATATATATATAATCTAAAATATATCTAAAATCCTCGCTTCTATGCTAGTCGATGCCGTAGTAGCTAAATGCACTGAACAGCTTGGTAATGGCATCCTTTCTGAGTAGGCTCGAATTTATGCAACGGCATGTTGCGGAAAGTCCGCTTAAAGACTACAGTTGGCGGCAGAAGCTTTAGCTCTGCAGGTCCTACACTGTGGAACTTGCTTCCACAATTCTTACGCAACGACATCTACTCTCCAACTGCCGACTATAATAATAATAATAATAATATTGCACTTGATAAAGCGCCCTCAGAGAACTTAATCTCTTTCTAGGCGCTTCACATTTGCTGCAAAGTTAAATGCAATTGAATGGTAAGTAAAATCATGCTTGAAAAAAAAAACGAAAATGAATAATATGGTTAGGGGTGACATGCACTGGGTCAGCATGCAAATGTGGTTAGTGGCAGCATGCACAGTGTCAGCACGCATAAGCACATCAATGACGAATCACAGGGACCCACTAAATGCTGTCCTAAATAGGTGTGTTTTTAGGTTCCTTTTAAATGTGGTCAGGTCAGGGGATGTTCTGACGCAAGTCGGGAGGGAGTTCCAGGCTTTGGGAGCATATGAACTAAATGCACGGTCTCCAAAGGATTTAAGGTTTGTATAAGGTATTTCTAGACTGTTGGATTCCGAAACGCGGGTGGTACGATGCTTAGCCTGATGGGGTAGTATATCTGACAGATAGGCTGGAGCCATAGAATGAAGGGACCTAAAAGTGAGCAACAAAACCTTGAAGTCAATTCGTTGCTTGACTGGTAGCCAGTGCAGGTCGGTGAGAAGTCATGTGATATGGCAACTGTGATGCTCACGACAGACAAGCCTAGCTGCAGAGTTTTGCACAAGCTGCAATCGCCTGATCGCACATGCTGGTAGGCCAGTAAGCAGTGAGTTGCAGAAGTCGAGACGAGATGTCACGAATGCATGGACCAACTTAGACGTGGTATCTTTATCTAAACAAGCCCGAATTTTAGCAATGTTATGAAGCTGAAAATAGGCAGATTTGACTGTGGAGCTGATATAGTCGTCTAACGAGAGGTCGCTTTGGAATATGACACCTAGATTTCGAGCTGATTCAACAGGAGATATGCTGGCAGAGCCAATTTTGAGAGTCAGCCTTTCCAATCTCTGGATCACACTGGGTTTGCCCATAACTAGTAAGTTAGTTTTATCATCGTTAAGTTTAAGAAAATTTGCTGCCATCCATGTGTGGATGTGATCAATGCATGCAGCAAGTGAGTTTAGAGAATTTGAGGTGCTCGAAGGCTGGTAGGGATCAAAGCAAAGGTACAACTGAGTGTCATCTGCATAGAAGTGAAAGCCTAGATTGTTCTTGGCAATCACATCAGCAAGAGGCAGAGTATAAACCGTGAAAAGAACCGGACCTAGCACTGAGATGGCACATCTTTTTCAGCGGTCCTGAACTGCTACTTCTATGCTACTCACTACCTCAACTGCTCTCCTAACTCTGCTATGCTTCCCACTTTCTCTTTGTTGCATGAGACGAAGTCTGTTGGCTACCGAATGCGTACCGAAAGCCACTTAGGCTGTGAGTGTGCTATACAAAACTCTCCTGCGCAACGCCCACATGGTCTTTATGACTTTGTGGAGTTACTGACGGAGATACATTACATTACAAAGTAGGCAGACTTGACTGCTGAGCGGATGTGGTCATTTAATAGGAGGTCAATTTGGAGCATGACACTCCTGTTTCTTTCCCATGCCACGAGAGATGTGGTGACTTAGCTCGTTTCGCGGGCCAGGCTTTCCGTTTCCGAGTTACACCAAGTTGTCACACAACTATTACCTGCGAGTTATTTTTAATTGGTAGCAAAGAGATTACTCATCCGGCTCACGAGGCTCACTTGCCATGCGTCCTCCAAGCAGACCAAAGTTCGACTGTTTTCCAAACTTTAAGTTTAAATATTTGAGCAACTGCAAAAGCTCGTTTGAAGCTCTCCTGGCACCTGATTAAGTTCAACGTTTTCGTAGTGGAATGGAAATCGAGATTGGCTGTTATGCCGCAAGGCAGGCAGACGCCGCACTTGCTTTGACAGGTCCCAGTCAGGCTTTTCATTGTCCATGCAGCCTATGGCTGCAGCCCGAGTGGACTCCTCTAGCGTGCTCACTGGATCTGACAGCGAAACATCACCCACTCTCGCCGTAGCACTTTATCTGGCAGCAAAAAGTCACCTGCTCTTGCCATAGCTTGGCACCAAAGCTGTTCCCGCTCGAGTGGCGGACTTCCCCTCCCCGAATTCCTTGCCACTTCCGTGCAGCCCTAGGTCTCTTTCGGCGCTGCAGGCTCAAGCCACGGTCGCACGGCTGATGGCGCCCAGCAGAGCCCAGCCGTTTCCGCCAGGAGTGCGACGTCACCGGAGTGTGGCGTCATCAGCGGATCGGCCGGCGCCTGCAGCTCCTGCTGCGCCACGCACGCTGCCGTCGCTCAGCTGATCGTGCGAGTGGCCTCTACCGAGTGGAGCCGTGTGCATCCGGACGTAGCCGTCCTGCGGGAGGCGATGGCTGCCGTCTCGGTGCTGGCCCTGCAGCCATCCATGATCTCCTACATTAGCAAGGTGCCGCTGCAGCAGCTGCTGCTACTGCCCCTGCTTCGGTCGTCGCCAGAATCCAGTGGCATTGCTGCAGCAGCAGTCTTGTGCTATGTCCAGCAATGCCCGGCTCGCGCTGACGCATGGCCCCCACTGCTTTCCTCCTCGTGTAGGGCAACATTGCCGCCGGTTTCCTGGCGGTGAACCCTCGAGAGGCAGGCAAGAGCAGAAAGCACTACCACGTGGCACTGCTGTGGCTGAGGTTCTTCCTGAACCTCTCCTTTTCTGCCGAAGGTCAGCAAGTCGTGCTGAAGCATCGAGGTGAGCATCAAGCTGCCTCCGGTCACGTGCCGGTGCTACCTCTTCCGGTCACGTTCCTGTGCTGCCTCCAGCTGCGTGCCTGGGCTGCATCCTCCTGTCGACCGTGCTGCCTGGCAGCCTGTGCGGTCGGTTTACCCCTCTGTGCTTCGTTGCCATAACACTGATTTAGTCGACTGATTTGGGCATCCCTGTTGACCCCCTCAGTGCTTTGTAGCCCTAGCGCTTTAACTAACCATTTAGTTGGCTGATTTGGGCATCTGTTCCTTTTGAGTGGCGTGCTGAGTAAGTTCGGTCAGCAAAATCACGATGAGCCAGGCTGGTCACAGGTTATGGGCCACAACAGCAAAGACGTTGCCTCGCGCCTCATCGTAACTGTCTCCTCTTGTGCATTGTTAGCATGGGGACAAAATGTCACGTCGAATGTCAAGTGCTCTTTTTTCAAATGCATGCAAGTGCACCTTGGAGAAGGCTTGATCATCTAGTACTTGTGTATCGGCACCAGCCGAGCTCACTAGCCTTTCGAGAGTTCTTTAATTGTGCCGTGGTCGCGTTAAGTCATTGCTTGTGCTGTGTTGGATAGAGTGCTGAGTTTTTTACGTACGCGTTGGGCGCCAATCTGGCTACTTATCTCCTGCTGCCTCGATGCTTTGCTTCCTCTGCTTCGTCTTTTCCTCGTGCTGCTCGCCTGGCGGTCAGGCTCCGAATCCTCGTTTACTTCTGTTTTCTTCGTTATAGACGATGCTCGATTGGCTGTCGATAGCTGATTGAAAGCTGCTTAGGTTTGAGCATTTGCTACCGTGAACCCGTCAGCCTAGCAGGCACTTAGTCGTCACGGCTTTGTGGCCTTCACAAATGGGTAGACACTGATGACCGTCATAGTCGAATGCTGAAGGAGCTGGGGTGGCCTTCTCTTGATCGACGGCCAACCTGGCTTGGCTCTTCTATGCCTCGCTGAAATTCGGCACCGGTTTCATCCGTTTCATCTGGTTTCATTTGCGGCTATTGACAAAAAAACTACCTATGGACAAATTATATACAGACAACAAATTATCTGTTTCAAACTTTCTCTTATAGACTATTGCCAGCCTAAGCTTTTGCTCTTCCTTGCCTGTTGAACATGCTGTAGCTGCAATTCTAATGCAGTGCAGCTACAGATGCCTGTTGCCGACATCTGGCTCATCTTTTCCAGCTGGCGTGCGCGGCTACTTCCAAGTCTGCTCACTTCCTCGGCTGCCCTCCCGACTCAGCTATGCGTCTCACTTTCTTTTGATTGCGTGGGAATAACTCTTTGCATGCCAAAAGCCGCTTAAGCTTTTAGTGGGCTGTAGAAAAGTGCCCAGCGTAATCCACTTAGTCTTCTTGGCTCTGTGGTGCTACATACGGAGATGCGTGTACATATTAACACCCCAATCTTGGATAGCCACTTAAGTCTGGTTTCTGAGTGGGGTTTATAGAGACACGCTTGATTGTACATGCAGATAGGTGCACATCTGCATATATATATATATATATATATATATATATATATGTATGTATGTATGTATGTATGTATGTGTATATATATATATATATATATATATATATATATATATATATATATATATATATATATATATATATATATATATATATATATATATATATATACACACACATATATTGCGCTCACACAATATCTGCTCCTCTGCAAAGAAACTAGGGAATGACCGTGAGCAACCTAATAGCCAGGGTCGTTGAGTTTATCTCAAGATGCAAGCCTTGCTTCCACAAGGCCTCGATGTCTGCTGAATCTCGGCCCGAAATGCTCACTGAGTAGCTGTAAGATGCTTGGTAATTCACGTACAGCTCACGACTTCCATTGAATGTTAATCCTTAACAGTCGATCGTTTCTTCCGTTGTACCTGCATAAGCATCATACCATGCATTTCCTTTTACTTGTCGATCCCTGTTTTGTGTCTCAACCTCGTGCTTGCGTGCTATTCCTAGTGCTTGCTCTGTTGTGACACCGAGGCCATCGTTGGACCTCTCCTGACTTCAGCTTAGTCGGGTCAGCTTAGAACCGCCGTATGTGCCGGGCATTACAGCCAGGCGCTGGCACCGAGCGTGGAGGAATTTCTCGTTTCGTGTTTCCTCCTCGCGGTAGTCGATTGTATGACAGCCTGCTGCTTCTTATCGACACATATTGAATGCTGATGGTCGTTTGCCAGCCCACGACTGCTCAGCAGTCACCTTGATGCGCCTCTGGCAGTGAGGCCTCGAGGACAGAGGTAAGGGACGACCTGCACCCAAGCTGCGAGGCAATTCGCTTGACCCCGGTCCCGGTCGATTGCAGAATCGCTGCCCATCCTCCTGGAGCTGGGCTGCAGCAAGGAAGCAAGCTTGCAGGAGATGTCACTGATTGTGCTGTGCAACTTGTCGAACACGAGCTTCGGGGGACAGCGCTTGCTTACCAACGGTGAGCTCCCAGATCGGCTGTCACTCCTGCTGCTAACGGCTGCTCTGATGCACATCGAAGCACCTCAGTCTGCAGAGGCTGGCGACTGCTGTGCAGAGGGGGGGGGTGGGAGCTGTGCTGCTCTGTAGCAGTAGTGGCATCGCTTCCTGCTCTGCAGATCTTCGAGCTCCAAGATTGGCTGCCATTCCTGCAAGGTAATAATATAATATGATAACAATATGCTCTGGTACATATCGCAGTGCCTCAGTCTGCAGCGTGGCATTGCCACGGTTGTTCCGTGGCGCCTCCAGCCACTGCTTCTAGTGACAGCTATTGGGGGAGCTGTATTGCTCTGTGGCATCTGTAATAATAATAATAATAATAGTACATTTGTTATAGCGCCCTCTGAGAACCCAATCTCTTTCTAAGTACAGTGGCATCGCTTCTTGTTCTGCCTATGCTCTTGTGAAGGTGCACATACCTACAATACAGCTCTCATTGCACGAAATTGCTTTCGAAGCACCTTGCACATTCTGGAAAGGAATAATTCGATCGGTTTGTTATTACTGCCAGCATTCGCATGCCCGTACAGGAAAATTTTGTCGATTTTGCTCAATGGTAAGAGGAACAAGGAGGCTTTTAGCTTCTTCTTAAATGTTAGTACATCAGCAGATTGTATGAGGCCAGTCGGTATTGAGTTCTAGGCTTTGCGACCATTTGAGCTTTAAATGCACACTTCAAAAGAATTGAGATTGGTTGGAGGTAAAGCTAAAGGATTTAAGTCAGTGGAGCTCGCTGTACAATGCAAAGCCTTATGAGGATGTTTTCTATGGTAGTCGGAGCAAGAGAATGAAAGCACCTAGAAGTGAATGTCTTAACCTTTCTCACATTCTCTTACTTGGCCTCTGTAGTTTCTAGCCTGTGCAGACGCATCGGCTGCCTATGGGTGGCTCATTAAGTGATCTTGACGCCGTCACTCTCTTTGCTTGGTAGAGAACTTCTGCAGTTTATTGCACCTGGTCCTTCAGAGCGCCTCAGATGGAACCATTGCAGTGGTGCTGGAAATCGTTTCGTCTCTGCTCAAGGACAGCGCCAAGGTGAGCATAAGGCAGCGAGGGTGTTGCTCTTTACCAGGCGATGCCGTCTAAATCCAGCTAAATCCAGCCACGACGTGGAAGAATCGTGCTCGGTGTCTTCGAATCGCAATAACCGTTGGCGTTTGCAACCGTCTGTTGCATGTTTCATTCTTTCCAGAGCAAAGTACTGCTTAAGAACTGCGGGCTTTCTCAATCGCTGTCCGAAGCAGCGAGTCGTCTTCATGCTGTCGTGGCTGGCGCGATCGCCGAGCAGGGAAAGTCCAAGCGAGACGCCGCCGCCTGCGGCCAGCTGGCCGAGACTCGGCGCCTGCTCGTCCTCGCCAGCCGCCTGCAGGAAAGCCTTCGCTAGCTGCTGCTCGCCTGCCCTCCTGGAACTTCCAGGAGGCGTGGCTTGGTGGGAGAATAGTAGTGTGCGCCAGCGAATCGGCTGGATTGGCAATCGCTCTGCCTGTGCCGCCGATGCTAGGTGCGGCGACGCCTGCCGCCATTCACGAGCTTGTGCATGCCACGGGTTCGTGGCTGCCGGTGCATCACGGGCAGCTGCCAGCGCTTGACCGGCCAGCAGCTCGCATCGGCCGCCGAGCAGCTGCTGCTCCAGGCTGCCGATGCTGTGGTGTCTGCTTGTGCGGCTGGATCTCTTATCTCGGCCAGTTGAAGCCGTCGAGCTCAGCTCGACGATCGCAGGAGCTTTAGCCTTTGTGAAGCGCCTGATGCAGCACCTGATAGTCAGGTGTCTCAGCGGCTAGTTCGTGGCTCGTGACCCAACATCTGTGATTGCATGTCCTGCAACCCCCTCACTGACCATGCGCATGCACATGCCATCGCTTTTACGAGTGAAATGAGTAGCCGCGAGTGCTGTGAGTGACACGACTGAATTGTTTGCCTGCTACTCTGTAACTTTGCGCAGCTGCCAGTTGTCGTCTGCTGCTGCCGACGGATGGCCGAGAGACTCGAGCCGAAGCTCAGCAGCTGAGCTGCTCAGTGTTGGAGCGTCGGTCGGTGCAGTCAGCAGACGCTCGCCGTGCCTCTGTTTTAACAATAATGACAATGATGACACTCTTTTTTATAGCATCCGAACAGAACTTGTTTGCCATTCAGGCTCGCATTGCAACTCGCACCAGGCAAAGCAACAACCAATAGTTGATAAAAAAACGCACTTTCTCTTGGCGACGCCCAACAGTCAAAAGCACATGGTTACCATGCTAAGGCAAGCATGCAAACGCTCACAGACGACAGCCGGTACGTAGACGAACGGCTACGGTTTTTAGGCCACCCTGTTAGTAATACTCACTCGATCGTGCACAGGCCAACAAAGCACACAGGAAACAAAGCACACAGGAAACAAGGCAGCCTCACTGGGGCACTGTACAAAAGCATGTCGCCACTACCCTTAGTCACAACGTGCACAGTTTCATTATACAGAGCCGCATAAAAGGATAATTCACTCGGGCTGAGCAGTGGCCGTGTGGAACGGATAGGTTTTGAGCATAAAATCAAAAGATGACGCGATGTCAGTCGGTAGTGAGCTCCAAGCTGTGTGAGCACGGTAACTAGAGGCATGGTCTCTAAAAGATTCCAAGTTAGTTAAGGGCACGAAGACCGGAGCCGGTAGAGAAGGTGGTGCTACGGGAGGCCGGAAGTGAAACTTATTCAAACTGGAAAGTCGGAGCAAGAAAATGGAGGGACCAGCAGGTGGATGGGATCTTGAAGTCGCTATACTGCACAAAAGGCGGCCAGTGCACATTTGTGAGCACTAGGGTAATGTAGCAGTTGCTACTTTTACGACAGATACAGCTTGCTACTGAGTTTTGCACTAACTGTGAGCATATTACTGCAGGTGTAGGAAGACCTAAAAGTCTGCTGGCCACCGAACGCTTACGGAAATCCGCCTAGGCTTTTAGTGAGCTATTGAAAACCTTCCTGCATAACACCCACATTGTCGTTGTGGCTTTGTGGAGTTACATATACAGTACATTACAAGTAATGACTGACATGAGTCCGGAGGTCGTGAATACCAGCTAGACTGAGGTGTCTTTGTCCAAGCAAGGCCGAATTTTTATAAAACTACATTAGTTGATGCCGCAAACGCAAAATGCCTGGAGCAGGGCCCAAGTTCTTTAAGGGGCCTGTATAATGAATTGTTATTTTATTTTAGACAAATGACTTGAGAGCTGATGGTCATCTAGAGATGTCGTTCGTTTAGGAAGGGTCACCCAGATTCCGTCCGGCCAGAGGCTGCAGGAGATATGCTTGTATAGCCGATTTGCAGAGATTGGCTTTCCAGTGTCTGTGTAACATTTGGTTTGCCTATACTCAGTAAGTTGGCTATGTCGTCAATCAATTTCCGAAAAGTTTCGGCCATCCAAGTGCACATGCCAGCCATGCAGGAATTAGGAATCTGAGAGAGTTTGAGATACTGGAAGGCAGGGAAGGGTCCAAACACAAGTACAGCTGCATGTCATCGGCATAAAAATGAAAGTCTGTATCGTGCTTTACGACTACACTTGCAAGAGGGGGACTATAAACTGCAAAAAAGGGCGGGGCACCTAAACGGATCACTGGGGCTATACATACAGGCCTGTGAAAAATACTAGTTGATTTACCAGCCTCTTTTTTATAGAGATTGGGGAGCTTTGATGGCTATCTCCACCGCTTGCACTGGCAATAGAGCATTGCCCGCTGCAGGATTAGAACCCACGACCTCGGGACAGAAGTCGTGAATAGCAACCGTCTTACCTAGTGTACCATCACGGCTGTAAGTCACAGACTTCGTAAATAACGATTTTAAATATTGACGTAGTTTCTCTGAATTCACTACTCGGAAAAGACAAAAAACATGTAGCACGGTGCCTGTGATGCCTAGGCGAGATTAAATGGGCTCAGGGATTTGATGGACAGTCGTATCAAAAGCCACTTCGAGACCCAGCAGGTCTTACGTTAAGCACTTAGTCACAGCTGACCTCGATGGAGTCGTATGCCATTTCCGCTTTTTTCTTTGTTTCGTAAACTTATCACTTTTCGCGGAGAAAGTGGTCAAATAACATTGACTTGTGTTATTGCCAAATTGAAACAGGTCAATAGCTGGACGATTATGCCGAAATTGATGCGGCAATTTTATTGAACGAACATATTCGGAGAAACTCTCCTACTGCCGACTATGGCACATCCTTTTCAGCGGTCCTGAGCTGCTACTTCTATGCTACTCACTACCCCAACTGCTCTCCTGACTTTGCTATGCTTCCCAATTTCTCTTTGTTTCGCGAGACGAAGTCTGTTGGCTACCGAAAGCCGCTTTGGCTGTGAGTGCGCTATACAAAACTCTCCTGCGTAACACCCACATGGTCTTTATGACTTTATGGAGTTACAGACGGAGATACATTACATTAGAATGACTTGGGTAAGCAATTGTATCGGAATTTCCATGCCGTCATTCGTCAGGTAAGTTTGGGGAGATGTCTGTAAGCTATATCCGTATTCGCTGAAGGATGGCAGCTTGTTCCCGAGTCAGTTCAGTCAATGCAGTCGACTCCGCCTACAAGAATATCGGGTACAGGTATACTCCGCTTATAAGAATAGCCATTCCGCGTCCCAGATTTACCCTAGCTATACAGTCTCACCCCGCTTGCAGGAATATTTTGCCAGTACGAATGGCCGTTTGCCGGCCCATGCGAATTCTTATAAGCGGAGTCGATCGTACTTACTATTCTGCAGCGGTGGGGCAGGCCGTGTCGTCTGCCCGACATCTTGCGTGTAGCTGACTAGCCGCTCTGGATAGCTGTTTGCAGTTTGCACGATCGGCTGACGCTTCCCGCTTCGGCTGGCTTAAGGAAGTGGCCGTCGGCTCTAACCAATGGCCAACCGCCATGCCACGATGCCCTGATCAGTCACTGAGTGCCTGCAAGCTCCGTCTCTCGAAGGAGGTGAGACTGAGCAAGGCAATTTTGCTGGTCACAGTGATAAAGGTCACTAAGGCTAGGCTTGCTAAGCGTTGCCACTCCAAGGACCTCTCTACTTAAGGTGGAGTTTACTTAACTGTTGGTGTTCGCTTCATTTTCCGCGTCGAGTTGAGTGGCAGTGGCACGATGGCCCCTGTAGTAATAGCTAAGTTTGATGCTTGAAAATGTGGACTCATATTTGATTCATTGGAACGGCATACGTTATGTTCGCTGGCTCTCTCTCTCTCTTTCTCTCTCTCTCTCTCTCTCTCTCTCTCTCTCTCTCTCTAATCATGTTCTGTGCGGCTGCCAGAAGAAAGTTATCTCGTGCTGTCTTAATCTTTTATTCACGTACTGCTTGCTTCAAGTACTTCTGCTTTGCAGGTCCTGGTCATCAAAACAGACATTGGTCAATGATAATGCTATCACGATGTCCATTCATCGGGTACAGCTTCTAGTGCATCCTTTCCAGGGGTCATTTGTGGCTTACATCTTTGCAACTCTTTTCGCTGTGTCTGGAATATTGCCAGAGTACCCTTGAATCCCACGTCCTGACTTGCTCAGATGTCTGCATGCTTAGGCGAAGATAGCCTCGTTTTGCCTTATTGCGTGGCTGAAAACAAAGCGTCAAATTGAACGGCAAATGGCTGTACCATCTAGGACCTCGGGAGACGAAGGAAAATGGAAAAGCCTGTTTACTTCAAATCGCCAGCGAAGCCGTAAACTGAATCGGGGACGGGGCTGAAGTGAGGTCTCTGAGGTCGGCTCAGGTGAAAACCGATTAAACGTCCCCAAAATTTCTAGATAATATCAGGGAGTTCATCATTAGGATGGCAAAATCTCACTGGAATCCTGTCAATTAATTCCATGCAGCACCTCAATGTTTACATTCAAGGAGGTCACTAGTGACCTCGTCTTGAAGTTCGTATCCCAATCAAAGGAGACAACTAGTCTTCTGGATTGATATTGAGTTCTCTGATACAGAGATTGAGTTCTCTGAGGGTGCTAATCAAATGTACTATTATTATTATTGTGTCGCTATACAAAACGGAATGTTAAATCAGCTAGAAGGCAATAAATAAAATAAATCAATGACTGTGCCTAGACGCTGACTGAGCTACTTTCTCTATGTACTACTGTGTAAAAAGTGTGCATATGTAAAGCGCCTAGAGAGAGATTAAGTTCTCTGAGGGCGCTTTATCAAGTGAATTATTATCATTAATATTATCATTATAGAACAAAGTGTCGGGTACGCACGGGCTCTCGCACGGGTCCAGCTCAGAGCACCTTGTGTTCTGTAAAGCAGTCAAGGAAGGGCAGCAGAACCTTTTTAAGCATACTCTCATTATATATAATTTATAGTTGGATCCACTACCTCAGGGCAGCGCGTAACGCGGGAAACGCAGTTAAGTCGGGCGCTTGCAGTCGCCGGCGCGCCGGCCGCCCGCGATGGCTTCGGCGTGATCGCCGAGCGGCTACCCGCGTTCCAGAGCGTTAAGCAGTTCCAAGACATTTGCTTCAACATACAATTGCCACATATACCGGTTTATTAGCTTTCGTCGGCAAAGTGAAGTCCAGTTATTCTAGAGTGTATACAAATGAAGCTGCTAAGAGCGTGATCTCATGCGAATATATTTGCACTGATAATTAATAAAAATACATTGTTATAGCACCCTCAGAGAACTCAATCTCTCTCCCTCCCTCCCTCTCTCTCTCTCTCTCTCTCTCTCTCTCTCTCTCTCTCTCTCTCTCTCTCTCTCTCTCTCTCTCTCTCTCTCTAGGCACTTAACATTTGCAGCAAAGGAAGGACGATTCAGTGGTTAATGGTTTGTCGTAATAATACAAGCGGAATCGCGTTTGGCCAGCGCTGACCCTACAGCAAACACCAAAATCTCGAAACCACGTCGCACTCCGCTACGGCAATTAGATAAAAAGTTAGTTAATGCGATAATGTATTGAAAAACTCAGATAATAAGATTCTGAGTGCAAGATGGACTGCTAAAAGGCGCTGTGCAGCAGACGACAGCGGCGTGCACGGATCAGTCGCCATGCCGGACCAAAATTTGTAACTTTACTCAGAATTGCACACTTGTGCACAAAGATAAACGTTATTATAATGTATTTTTATCTCCTTTGGAAACAGTGCCTTAATCTCGTCTCGCATGCTCCCAAAGCCTGGAACTCTCCTCCGACAGGTGTCACGACATCCCCTGACTTGGAGACATTAAAAAAGCCACTACTTATTTATTTAAATATATAAATAAAATTAAAAATTTAAATTTATTTATTGTATTTATTTATTAAAAGAAGCATCTATGTATCGCAGCATTTAGTGGGCCAACATGACTCGCTCTTTGTGTGCTTATACGTGCTGACACTGTGCATGCTGCCACTAACTATATTTGCATGCTGACTGTGCATTTCACCCCTAACCGTGTTATTCTTGTTGTTTATTGAGAATGCTACCACTAACCATTCGATCGCGCTTCCTTTGCAGCAAATGTAAAGTGCTTAGAAAGAGATGAGGTTTTCTGATGGCACTATACAAATGTATTATTAGTGTTATTATTATATCTTCACGTTCATGCAAAAGTCAAGATACGCTCTTTTCGTGAACTTAAACCGCAAGTATCCACAAAGACTTTTATCCGACCATTACTCCACGCTTTATCTTTCGGGCGGGCGTTTGTCGTGGCTCGAATTGAGCGTATGGACGGTCGTAGAACCGTGTATTTCTTGTCAATAACTAATACGACGCGTCTGGAGCAATGCGTTGCAGTATTAGAGATGTATGCTGCTTTCTAGTTTGCAGAACGATAGATATAAAGTCGGTGTGGCTGAGTCAGCTGAATTTTCTACTTCTCTTAGCTATACCTTCCTAAGTTCTGACTTTCGTAATTGACAAGGCTGAAATAGTTTACCTTAATGTCTGTCCCATAGCGACGAAACTCCCCGCGCTCTAGTAGCGAGGCTTATCTCGCATAATTATATCAAATTTTTTGCTCTGAGTAAACTCATTTTTATACACTCTAGAATCATTGGACTTCACTGCGCGGACGACCGGAGGTACGCTCACTTCCGCAATCTATGGCAATTGTCCGCTGTATCAAATGTCCTCGCCCTTGAAAGTATAGGCACCGCGGCCACACGCACGCCCACAGCCGATTGTCCAGTCCTAGCAATTAAACGCTCTGGTGTTGCTAAAAATCACCCACCTAGTTGGCCGCGATAGCCCTGGAGGTACGGTGCTCGCTCTTCACGACCCGGGGTGGTGCGTTCGAGTCATACATCCTTTATTGCCAACTGCAAGCGGTAGTGATAGCCGTTAAGGCTCTTCTGCTGCTACACAAATGGGGCAATTAAATCAATTCCCACACCCGACGGAAGAGCGCTCGACGGAAACGGAAGTCAACACGTCACGTGGTCGCAAGCATGGACGGCCAGTCACTTTTCGACGGCACTCTGTCAGAATTCGACAGAATCCTCGCCGCCAATTCGGGTGCCTTGTTCGTCGTTCACTTTTGGGCCGAGTGGGCACCGCAGTGCGAAGTAATAGAATCTGCCATCAGCGAGCTGAGCAAAGAGCTAGCTCACGCCGACGTTCGCTTCGTCAAGGTGGACGCCGAGGGATCTGCCGAGGTGTCGCTCAAGTATGCCATCGAAGCCGTGCCCACCGTCTTATTCTTGTTCAAAGGCAGCGAGGCGGACAGGGTAAATGGAGTTAACGTAGCGGATATTGCCGCCAAGACGAGGCGTCTGCTCGCTCAGCCACCGCCGGTGGCGGCGCCCGCCGAGTCTCTCGAGGACAGGCTGCGGAAGCTGGTCAATCAGTCCACAGTGGTCCTGTTCATGAAAGGCAACAGCGAGGCGCCGAGATGCGGCTTTAGCAAGCAAGCCGTAGCGATTCTCAAGAGTAAAGGTGTCGAGTTCACGACGTTTGACATCCTCGAAGACGAAGAGGTGCGCCAGGGTCTGAAGAAGTTCTCCAATTGGCAGACCTATCCACAGCTGTACGCCAAGGGTCAGCTGATCGGCGGCGTGGATATCATGCGGGACCTGGACGAGGCCGGCGAACTAGAGTCGTCGCTCCTGTAGGCTGCACTGTCGGTGGTAAGACGCTTTTACGCATTGCAGCGTGAGCCGTTTGCCCGCACTGCCGTCGGCTCTCCGGCCTCTACAGTGGAAAAAGGGAGGCTTGCCGTGATTAGCTCCCGAGTCTTAGCCCAGGGGCTCAGGTTCTTAGACTCAGGCTCTTAGTCTTAGCCCAGGTGCTCGCTCTTCACGACCGGATCGTGGGTTCGAGTCCCGCAGTGGGCGATCCTGTATTGACCACTGCAAGCGACGGTGATAGCCGTTAAAGCTCTTCAGCCGCTATGTAAATGAAGCTGTTGTCGAGACGCGATAGAACCTGCGTCGGCCAGGAGCTAGCAACGTGGCATGTTGGAAGATGACAACTGATGCATGGCTGCAGCAGTTCAATGCATTGTAGAAGCAGGATAGTTGGAATAGGGTCCAGAAGACTAGTTGTCTTGTTTGATTGAGATATAAAGTTCAGGACGAGGTCACTAGTGACCTCCTTGAATGTAGACATTGAGGTGCTGCATGGAATTGAGGGACAAGATTCCAGGGTGTATTAATTATATTATTAATAGTAATAGTAATAAGACAGTTACGTGGCACTTTAAGTGAAGAATGTGTCCTAAAAGGCACTTCGTATGTCTGTCTGTGTGGCTTTCGTGACCGTAGGATATCTTTAGTAGTATTGTGGTTGTTTAGAGGGTAACAGTTGGTCATGGGTGTGCATGCAAATTGTTCTTTTGAAATGGACTGCTTGTGGAAGTGGATAAGAGGCGTCACTCGCAAGAAACTGTGCGACTTTTCTATTAATTAAGCAATTCGCACAGACAGATCAAAAAGATGTGCAGAACAGAAGGGTTGTTAGCTAATTTTTAAATGTTGATTGATATTTTGATTGACCTCGGTCGGGATGGAGAGACTGATTATTGCAGTGTACGAACTAAAGTCTCTAAAGGATTTTAGGTCGGTCAGAGGCGCAGCCAAACGACTCGGGTCAGAGGAGTACGATACAGAGTAGGAATACGAAGTATTTCGGATCGGTAGGCCAGAGGAAGAGAGTCAAGGCACTTAAGACTCGAGTTACAAAACCTAGAAGTGATACAGCCTGCTTGATGGAGAACCAGTGCATGTCAGTAGGAAGTGGTTGTAGTGTGACAGTAGTGATGGTTGCAAAACTCACGACTGACAAGCCCAGTTGTAAAGCTTTGCACGAGCGGCAACAATCCTATTGCACAAGCTGGAAGACGTGCAAGGAATGAGTTATGTAAGTTGAGTTGAAATTTTACAAATTAATGGCTCCACTTGGCTATTATATCCCAATATGAGCAGGCCCAAAATTGAAAAATGTAAAAGCTGAAGGTAGTCAGACTTGACTGTGATCATTTAGTAACCGGGCATTTTGGAACAGGACACCTAGATTACTTGTAGAAGCTATAGAAGATATGCTGGCCGATCCAGTTTTGAGGATTTAATATACCTCTTAGTAACATTAGCTTCTTTCACATCTAGTAAGTTGGTTTTATCGCCATTCAATTTGAGCCGAGTCTTTGTATATACACTGGCAGCTGGTTGCAAAGATATATGCAGGTTCATTTGAGCATACGTTTTGTGTCATATTTATTACTCGTGCTTGATCCAGTTTTAGTCTACTGTAACATATGCCATCTTGCTTTGTGACATGCCTGTATTATAAACATTCTTCGTGCTGGCGTCTTTTCTGCACATATTTTAGGTCGCGCCTTAGACTGTGTTAACTTTGGTCTAGTGAGAGCTGAGTTCTGTTTATTGTGGTCCCTACTTTGAAAGATGGCTATCGAATAGTTACCGTGTGGGTTTGGTAGACCATCTGGTGAATTCCTTAGCTGTGAGACCGATCGCGTGTTTGCCAGGTGGCGATTAGGTGCTCTGCGTGCTAGAGAGACCCCAACCCATGTGCTCGACATGTAATGTAATGTATCTCCGTCAGTAACTCCACAAAGTCATAAAGACCATGTGGGTGTTACGCAGGCGAGTTTTGTATAGCGCACTCACAGCCTAAGCGGCTTTCGGTACCCATTCGGTAGCCAACAGACTTCGTCTCACGCAACATAGAGAGAAAGTGGGAAGCATAGCAGATTTAGGAGAGCAGTTGAGGTAGTGAGTAGCATAGAAGTAGCAGTTCAGGACCGCTGAAAAAGGTGTGCCATAGTCGGCAGTTGGAGAGTAGATGTCGTTGCGTAAGTTGCGTGTCGTTGTGGAAGCGAGTTCCACAGTCTAGGACCTGCAGAGCTAAAGCTTCTGTCGCCAACTGTCTTTAAGCGGAGGAATGGGACAGCTAATTTATTGTCCACACAGGACCTGAGGACGTGAACAGGCTGAAACTGATCCAGCAGTTCAGCTAGGTACGAAGGAGCTAAGCCGTGGCGGGCCTTGTGGGTCATGAGCTGCATTCGTCTCACAGTGCTTCAGGTGCAGTCCGAGCTTCCCGAATCATCACCCAATCACCAGTTCATAAAAGGTCACACCAGAAGGTCTTTAGCTGGTTAGGCTGCTCAGTTTTTGGTAAAGACATTCGAATTACCTGCATCGCTGGCGTCGCCTGCTGAGTAGTCTTGCTTGATTCCGGCTCTTATACTGCCTGCATGGAGCCACTAGGGACAGAGTGTGCATGACACTCATATGCTGACCCCTTCGTGGTAGGACAGCAGTTGCATTATTATTCACCTTTGCTCTGCCATTGTTTGGTGTCGCTTTGCCTCCGCCTCGTGCATTCCAACCATCAGCTGCCCGCGCTGGATGCTGGGGCATCGTCTGCATTTCACCAGCTCGGTGCTCATGTGGCAACGTGCTTGCGTCGGTGTGACTTGCCCGGGCCGAGGCTCAGCAGTCGAATCGAATGAACTTGCGCTTCTTACGGCCACTGAATCCTTTTCCGTCCACCGGCTTGGGTTAATTTAATCGTGGATGTACTGGACCCGGTAGGCCTTGACTCGTTGCAGCCTCGTTCAAGCGGAGCTCAACGACCTGTGGTGCCGCAGTTTGGCTGCCGCATCGCGCAAGGTTGCTTGAAGGCAAGTGGATGACCACTGAGCAGGCTACATCGTCTGCCCACCGAACCTTCTAGAGAACTTTTTGTGAACGACACGAGACGTCCAGACGACGTTCCGCATGAGAAAGCTGCGATCGTGTAACCTAAACTTGTTGCTTCTTCTGTATGCACTTCAAATGGTTGCAGCGGTGACCTCTTCTCAAATCGTTTTGCTTCTAGCCCTACAGCCTGTGCTGTTTGTATGCCACCAATGCACACTCGCCGTCGAGGCATGGACACATCCAATGCTCTTTCCATTCTGTAATTATTAAAGCGTTTTGGCATTGTCTGTGTGTGGATCCAATATCTGTTTCACATAAACTGAGTAGCAAGGCATTCCATTATGAAACTGTTTACAATATCATAACCTACCGAACTAGGTTTTTATTGGCACGGTCAGTGCGATCGGTGCGCGTCCCTGTTTTATGACTTACTGGCTAGACCTAACCCAATTTCATACCTCCGTGATAATATAAAGACTGAAGGAGCTTATCAAGCATTATCTTGATTAGCACTTTGAGGCCATTTCTGTATTGCTAAGCATGTTGCGGACAAGAGCACGTCTTTCCGATATAAAACCAAAATGCCGAAGGGTTGTGGCAGCTGCTAGATACCACTCAGAGAGTAGGAAATGGCTGTCTGGGTAAATAGTACTGGTGGCCAGGCAGGCGTGACCGAAACAACACTGGGCTTGTTTATAAACGTCGCGAAATGAATATAGTCGAAGTGCCTGTAGAACTCGAGCGTGGCTTTAATTCATGTGCACGAGTGCCATAGTCACCGAAGCTGTGTTAGCTGTTGGCCCAAAAGCATGTGTAGCCGTGCTGCTGTCTCAGGTCCTCCTGCTGCTGCTGCTGTCTGTCTGTAGCAAGTCAGTAGCGACCTGTCAGTGGCTACGATACGGGCTTACGATACTGGTCTCTCCTTCACTGGTCTAGCGCTGACATGATGGCTGGAGGGGAGCTTTGGCTTTGCACGCATGGTTCTCAGTCGTCTGGTGTATAGCCGCCCCAAGTTCCGAAAACTAGTCGACGTTTAGTATCTGCGTGAATCTGGCCTTTCACCTAGGCCTAGACCTGGTAGCAGCGATAAGGAAGCAGCAGACCCGGGTACGGCTACAAATGAAGTGCGGGGCGCTGATAGCAGGACGATAGCCTGTCTGAAGGAGAACTATTGTGCTTATGCGTGCTGACACTGTGCATACTGCAACTAACCACATTTGCATGCTGACCCTGTGCATGTCACCCCTAACCATGTTATTCATGTTGTTTCTTTATCAAGCATGATATAACTCACCATTCATTTGCATTTCCCTTTGCAGCAAATGTAAAGCGCCTAGAGAGAGATTGAGTTCTCTGAGGGCGCTTTATCAAGTGTATTATTATCATTATTGTAGTTGGTTAAGCAGTGTCGGACTTTTGCACGCAAGCACCTTTCGAAAGCCCCTTGTCGCCAAGAAAGGGGCAGCTAACTAACTTGGTGACCCTGAGAGTATACGCTCTACTGGGGGCTCTACGTTGGGGGCCAGGTGTGAGTCTGTGCAAGTTTTCCGGGCATCCGTGCCATTCGAGCAGTAGGCTCACAGCAGCAGGGTCACTGGAGAAGGCTGAGCGAATATGGCCCTCCGATCGAGGCAGTGTGCTGGGAGGGTTCTGTAATGCGCCTTGGACCTATCAAAAGTGGCAGTCAGGCTTTACACGAGACACGCCTCTCAATCATATATATAATAAGAATAATAATAATATACGTATTTGATTGGCTAGCTGCCAAGGCATACCCGGATGCGAGGCAGATCGCGGCCCACCGACTCGAAGCCCGACTCCTCCGGCATTCGCAGTCCCTTCTCTTACGGCTTACACTGAGAGGCCTGCTCTTAATCCGGCTCGTGGGCCAAGGAGCTCTTTTTATTCAAGCAGCCATAACTACTTGATGATAGCACGTACAACAACCTGTTCCGATGGCAAGCACCCCTCCCCGAAATGATAATAAAGCTATAATAATAATACAGTTGTTATAGCAACCTCAGATAACTCAAATCTCTTTCTAGGCACTTTAAGCTTGCTGCAAAGGAAGCACGATCGTGATGATAATAATAATGCACTTGATAAAGCGCCATCAGAGAACTCAATCTCTTTCTAGGTGCTTTACATTTGCTGCAAAGGGAAACTCGATTGAATGGTGAGTAATGCCCCAACTCAGGTCGACTAAGCTGCCCACACCACTTCGAAAGCTGAAAAAGAAAGCTTTGGAAAGCAGCATGTAGGCCAATGTGTGCACGACTGTGGTAAGCAGAGCCTCAAGCTGCACCTGCAAACATGCGCCTTTGCGATTCGGGACGATTCTATTATGTAGGCATAGCAGCTGTGTGCGTGTGAGTAGGCATTGCAGCTGCAACGGCTGCCTACATCGCCTGCTGCTAAGCTCCGAGCTAGGCTGGCAGGGCGGGCCCTGGCCTGCCGATCACGTGGATACTCAGCCGGTCAGATGGTACTTACTGTACTTGACGAGCTGAGTGATGCACACCGGAAATAAGCTGGCAAGCTCATGAACTAAACTGTATATGAAAAATGTTATTTAGAACATATATTATTATTGTACGAGATTGCTAGAGACGATGAGGCTGTACTAGTTGCTCACTGAAAGCCACTCCATGGAACTACAACAATAATAACAATGAGGCACTTGATAAAGCGCCCTCAGAGAACTCTCAGCCCGGCGGACGGAGCCAGACGGCCACTGGCGGTCGCCTCACGGACCAACGAGCGAGCCTCGGCTCCGAGTCGCCCACGTGAGCAGCGTCACAGCCGTCGATGCGGTGAATCTCGAATCTCTAGGCGCTTTACATTTGCTGCCAAGGGAGACCCGTTTGAGTTTGGTAAGTAATATCAAGCATTCGCTTGACTTAAAAAAAACAAGGCAGCGTTCAATGAAAGCAGCTTCATTTAAGTAAATAAGGACGAGTTCTCTCCAGCTGGTAGAACTTTACATTGCATAGATATCCTGATGAACTTGAATTTAGTATTTCGTGTTAGTGCAGACCATGTCCTGTTTCCAAAGTCGGTTGTGGTCGTACCTAAAACGCATAATCCATTAGGGATCACTTTAAGTTATCGAGATATTAAACTTCAAACGAGTCTTGCTGAAATAGCTTCCTTTTCATTTTTAGTGACTGGAATTCTTTCTTATTAGCATGCTTAGTAGCATAATGAAGAAACCATTAGGAGAACTTTATGCTACAGCTGTAGCATCTATTGCGTGAGCTGGTCATTAGGTGAGCTAGGCTTGCCGCCGCTAGCTCAAAAGACAGGTAAGCATTGTTATGTAATGCGAAACGAATAATCTATTGCATTATATTGAGCACTTGGCTGTTTGTAATGCTAATATTATCTCAAGTGAAGGTCTTACTTCCAATCAGGAAACCATTGTAAACTCTGTACAAAATTCAATGAACCCACTACAAAATTGTGACTTCTAAGTTCTAAATCAAGGCAAAACAGCAGCTAATATTAAGAAAATAAAACTTAATATTTGACATTGACTGGTGGCTAGTTAGCTCCGCGGTTCAATTGCTAACGGCTACGAATTGCTAGGTTGATATGTGAATACATTTAGCCTCTCTTATGAGGAGGGTTCTAACTAAAACAACTTGAAACTATCTAATTTTCGGATGAATTGCTGAGGGAAAGTGAAAGTTAAGTTAACGGAACAGTTTCCTTAGCTGTACCTTTGCAGCTACAGGAGACAAATATTCACCCGAACACTCCATACACTCAACAAATTACAATCAGTTCAGATAAACAAAGTTTCTCCAAGATATTATTCCATAATGCTTAGACAGAAAAATCAGGGGTTTGGAACTGCTAGCAATTAGAACAGTAATGGTAGTTTGCCTATCTCTGCTAACACTTGAGATAATTCCTTAGCGCTACGCTGCAGGAAGTTCTGAGACTGGAATCATTAAAATTTGTTGGTACGTGGCTAACTGACGTAATGCCTTCTCAAAGAACAGAAAAATGAACTGCATCCGCGGAGCAAGTTTTGCTTTATAAAGTCAGGGTGAAGATGTATAATTAGGTAGGCCATAGTAAAAGAGTGGGATGGGAAGTACAGAGTCAATAATTCTACAATTAGAATCCTTCGATGAGATGCCGCTGCTGTTGCATCCTATTCGCCCGACAAGATATGTGAATCTTGTGTTGGTTTATTGTGGCTTCCTTGCAGTGGATAAGGCACGCCAGAGCGCAGTGAAATCATTGAACAGATGTCGCTATACCGTGGCGCCAGGCAGTGGTTACCGTAAATTGGGAATTCGAAACTTCTAGAGATTGCGAGCTAAATTTTGCGGTTTGATTGCGGTGCTGAAGCAGTAATTACATTTCGTTTGACTTGGTTAATTAGGGTAATAAATTATTCCGTAGTAATTATTAAACAAAATAATCCAATAAGTGACGTATTCGCTAACCTCTTAATAAAATCAATCATAAGTCGTTATAATACAATTCCACATACATCTTGTTTTTTTTTTATAAACGTCAGGTCGAGAAACTTTAGCCTAGCGATGTGCATTTGCGTTTAGCTTGGAGAAAGAGTCGAGCTTGGACCAGGGGTTAGACGCAGTATATCGTTAATGAAGCTACGCATCCTAAAATCAACTCAATCACAACCCCAAAAAAAGTATTCTGCCTAAGAAAGAATAGATAGTGTGATAATATGACACTGGCATTTCAATTTCAGCATGGCTGTATGAGCACCTTTGTTGCTTTTCGGAATGTTGTGCAGCAAACCTTCTTTCTTTGCAGCAAATGTAAAGTGCCTAGAATTAGATTAAGTTCTCTGAAGGTGCCATACAACTGAATTATCACTAATGTACAGTTTCTTCCGCTAATTTGAGTATGGGGCAGAAATTAGTACGTTGCGAGAGCTTCCACGTCTAAGTTGGTCCATGCATTTGTGACATCCCGGCTTGGCTTCTGTAAATCACTGCTTGCTGGCCAACCGGCATGTGCAATCAGGCGATTGCAGATGTTGCAAAGCTCCGCAGGTAGGCTTGTCTGTCGTGAGCGTCGCAGTCGCCACATCACACCACTTCTCACCGACCTGCACTGGCTCCCAGTCAAGCAACAGATCGACTTCAAGGTTGTGTCGCTCACTTTTAGGTCACTTCATTCTTTGGCTCCAGCCTATCTCTCAGATCTACTCCCCCACCAGGACAAGCATCGTAACACCCGCTTTTCGGAATCCAACAGTTTATCAATACCTCGTACAAACCTCAAATCCTTTGGTAACCGTGCATTTTGTTCATACGCTCCCAAAGCCTGGAATTCCCTCCCGACTTGCGTCACAGCATCCCCTGACTTGACCACATTTAAAAAGAACTTAAAAACACACCTATTTAGGACAGCATTTAGTGGGTCCCTGTGATTCGTCCTTGATGTGCTTATGAGTGCTGACACTGTGCATGCTGCCACTAACACATTTGCATGCTGACCCTGTGCATGTCACCCCTAACCCTGTTATTCATGTTTATCAAGCACGATATTACTCACCATTTTAATCGCGCTTCCCTTGCAGCAAATGTCGAGCGCCTAGAAAGAGATTGAGTTGTCTGAAGGCGCTTTATCAAGACCATTATCATTATTATTTTTATCATTCAATTACCTTTTCGCAACGCAACTTAACGGACGACTTTCGAGTGGCAGCAAACTTGGTCATTTGGACAAACGTTTTGCGTTATGTATTCAGTACATGTTATGCCCCGTGGCTGATATCTTCAAAGAGCCGTACATGGTCCTGTTTGCATATTGTGAAAAAATAACATTTATCCAAGTTCAATACAATGCCAAATTGACTAGCGATGCGATTGACGAATACACTTATTGGCATTGTTTCACATTGATAACTGTAAATGCACCCAATGATCGAGTTTCAGTACTGAAAATAAATTGGTCCACCGAGTTGGTACTTTTAAAATAGATGAAATCGGATATGCAAAACTATAGTAACGACAGGTCTTAAAAACTACCTGGCTATTCAGGTAAAAACTAAAACACTAAGCTTCAGGAATGTGTTAGCTGCAGTTTCAAGTAGAAGGAAATGTTTTCCTGAAAGAGGAAACTCCAGAAACTTTTGCTCTGCTGGTGACAATAATGTTCTGAATCAGCAGCACACGGGCTGAACCAAAGAAGTCGCATCGCTTAGCAGACTTTGGCTGCTAACTATGTCTAAAATGTATTCGTCTCAGCCAATAACCGTAAACGGTCTGTAATGATGGGAACGGCCTAAAATAGAAGCTTGGCATAGCTGCCAAAGCTTTGGTGACGGCACGAATTTATGCTTAGGAACCAGATAAAGGGCTTAAGACATTACCAAATTTTAGTATCTCGAGTGACCTATAGCACTATTGTCGGCAGCTAGAGACCGAAGAAGTTTTCTAAGCAGGGAATGATCAAACAAGCGTGTGCTTCAGGATATCGTCAACAAAACCACTCTATACTATTGTAAAAGTTTACATAGATATACCGATTGTTGCTGTCCATGGCAGTGATTGTGGCACGATGAACCTAAGTTAAGTCACTTAGCGGATACCTTATGAGTGCTTCAACTGCCACTGGAAAGCGTCCCTTGATTACACATTGTATATTAATTGGATACATAAAATCTCAGACCACACCATTCAAGGAAATTTAACTTTAATAAATGCAATAAATATAGTCGATTTGTTAAGCGTGTAAGAGAACGTAATATCTATCAAGGCATTTCGCATGCGCCACAGGGCTCTACCCCTCGAAGTATTGGTTGTCAAAGGCGAGCACTTTACCCCGGAGTCAAATCAGAGCTGTATCAAGACATTTCGAGAAATATATTGACCCACTATATGTATCTGCAGGCCCAAGCTTCGATAATCAGAAGAATAATTATAGATCCTGCTAGGTCACGCGGCCGTGGTGATTCGAGTCCCATACTAATAAAAATTATGCTATGTCATTAGTACAGATTAAATAAAATAAAGTAAATACAATTCATTTGTATAGGGCTCTGAGAGAAATCAATCTCTACGCAGACGCTTCACATATGCCACAGGGTTTGAGCCTTCGACCTCAGCCAGACTTTGGTCGGGGCGAGCGCCTTAACCAACACCATAGGAGAATTATATCTGTATCTAGGTAACACGTAAAGTAATTTGCTGCAGGAAATCAGTAACCAGGTGTTAGTAGCATAAAAGATGGAATAATTAGAAAGCTTGCTAAAATACACAGCTATCAAGGCTTGCAAAATTATGCAAGAAGACATTCAGGGTCACGTGATATTGAGAATCCAGATTAATTACAACACCAAATCACGAAGGCGGAATGCTCGCAAAGCATGAAGGAACAGAAAAAACTTCACTGGGGAACAAAGCTGTCTGGAACAGGCGAGTCTTAACCTGAGACTGAAATGATAAAACGTTATAGCAGGTGGTTAACGTAGCCATCAGCCAAATCCAGACTTGCAGTGCACGAAATCTATTAGCCTGGTGGCTAAAGATTTCAGTTCAGCAAAAAAAGACAACGTGTCTTGAAGCCGAAGAGAGGGTGGTACGTGAACACGGTGGAGGAGCACGGGGACAATAATAATAATATTTATACATTTTTTATAAACTCAGAGAAACCTTTCTCTCTTTCTTGGCACTTTACATTTGCTGCAAAAAAAGCATGGTCAAATATGATGGGTAAGCTTGTGCAAGCGATTGCAGTAACCCGCAATCCAGACTGACGGATGTTTAATTTTGCTGCAAAGGATGCACGATCAAATGGTTAGTGGTAGCATGCTCATTAACACCAAGCATAACGTGGTTAAGAGTGGCATGCACAGGGTCAGCATGCAAATATGGTTAGTGGATGCATGCACAGTGTCAGCACGCATAAGCATATAAAGGAAGAATCACAGGGACCCACTTAATGCTGTCATAAATAGGTGCGTTTTTAATTTCTTTTTAAAATGTGGTCAAGTCAGGGGATGTTGAAACGCAAGTCGGGATTGAGCTCCATGCTTTGGGAGCATTCAAACTAAAGGCAAGCTCTCCAAAATATTTGAGGTTCGTAGGAGGTATAGGTAAACAGATTCCGAAAAGCTGTTGGTACTATGCTTAGCAGGGTGAGGTAGTAGATCTGATAGGCAGGCTGGAGCCGAAGAATGAAGGGACCTAAAAGTGAGTGAGTAAACCTTGAGCCGATGCGTTGCTTGACAGGGAGCCAATGCAGGTCGGCGAAAGGTGGTGTGATGTGGTAACTGCGACGTTTACGATAGACAAGCCTAGCTACAGCATTTTGCACCAGCTGTAAGTGCCTGATTGCACAGGTCGGTAGACCGGGAAACAGTGAGTTACAGAAGTCGAGATGGGATGTCACAAACGCATAGACTATTTTAATGTGGTATCCCTGTCTAAACAAGCCCGAAATGTAGCTATTACGTAGCTGAAAGCAGGCAGACTTGACTGTGAAGCTGATGCGGTCGTCTTATGCAAGGTCACTTTGGAACATTGCAACTATATATTTTGTGCAGATTCAATAGGAGATATGCTGGCAGAGACGATAGTGAGCATTAACTTTTTCAAGTTCTGAATCCAACATGGTTCCCCCATAACTAGTAAGCTGGTTTTCTCACCGTTCAATTTATGAAAATTTGCTGCCATCCATGTGGGGATGTCATCAATATATGCAGCAAGTGAGTTGAGACAATTCAAAGCGCTGGAGGCCTGGGAGGGATCAAAGCTAAGGTACAACTGAGTGTCATCTGCATAGAAGTAAAAGCTTGATTATGCCTGGTAATCACATCGGCGGGAGGGAGAGTGTACACCGTGAAAAGAATGGGACCACGTACAGAGCCCCGAGGTACCCTAAACGTCAGAGGTTAATCGGATGATCTTTGTCCGTTCACATCAACACTCGAGTCTCTCACTGAGATAGGACCTAAACCATTTCAGTGCAGTGCCATGCCAGTGATGCCCAGGAGAGATGAGAGGTGCTCAAGAAGGCTTCGGTGATCGATAGTATCAAAAGCTGCCGAAAGACCGAGCAAAACAAGCAGAGAAACTCTACCCACGCCTGCATTCCTAAGTAGGTCGTTGTGCACCCGGAGCAATGCTGACTCTGTGGAGTAATTAGCTCTAAAGCCACACTGGAACTTACAAGTAAGGTTTGAAGTTTCAATATATGAGTTCAGCTCGTCCGCCACGACTCATTCTAGTGTCTTTGATTGAAACGATAGAAGGGTGGAAGTTTCTCAAGTTCTCTTGGTCTAGCGTGGCTTTCTTGAGCAGGGGCCTGACTACAGCCTTTTTGAGAGGTTCTGGGAGATGATCTGAGGCCAATGACACATTGTTGATGGTTGTTGTGTATGGCGGCATCAATGCATCGTAGAAGCAGGACAGTTGGAATAGGGTCCTAAGGACTAGTTGTCTTGATTGAGATATGAACTTCAGGATGCGGTCGCTAGTGGCCTCCTTGAATGTAGACATTGAGGTGCTGCATGGAATTGAGGGACAGTGTTCCAGGGGGATGCTGCCACATTATAGATGGACTCCCTGATCTTGTCTATCTTTTTGACAAAAAAGCTAGTGAAGCGATCAGCTAGATCATCACAGGGATCATTTAATAAGGAGCTAACCTGGGAGCAATTAAGGAGATAGTTGATCGTCATCAGCATTTCTGGATTGTGCATCTGTGGTTCAAAAAATGTTTTTTATAGAAGTTAGACTTGGCCTTTGCTAGGATCGATTGGTACGATCTATAGTAGTCCTTGTAAGCCTGTCGATGGACAGTCAGTCTTGATCTTTTGTATACTTTTTCAGGCATCTGCTTAGTAGACCTAGCTTGCTTACTGACTGGTAAACCATAAACCGTCTGGGCGAGGGCACACATTGCGCTTAGTGAAAGGTGAAAATTCGTCGAGCATGTCAGCTAGTGTCGTGTTGTAGATATCTACCAATGATGACAGGTCTGAAGGGATCGAGCAGCAGAGGCGAGGCAAATACTCTCACATGGACAGCATCGATGTTAAGGATCTTGAGGTTTCACGATTCACAGATAAGGGCACACATTGTAGAATGAATGAGATCTGCATGTGGTCGACAGACATACGAGGACTGCTGTACATCAGACCTATCTATCCTAGCAAATGCCAAGTCTAGCTTCTATAAAAGTATCGTCGATTAAACGATGCTCAATATAAAAATACCGATGTCTAGCAGGACAATTACCATAACCGCTTCTTTTGTGATAATCTAGCAAGTCAATTTTTTAGCTTCTTTGTCAGGAAGGTAAACAAAATCAGTGAGTCCTTCCTTGAGGTAAAAGCATCACCACCGGGTTTCTGTCCCTCAGTAATTTACATACAGGACTCCCCTCACTCAATTCCGTGCAGCCCCTTAATGTCTGTTTTGAAGGTGGCCACGAGTGATCTGATCCTGAAATTCAACTCCCGATCAAAGAAGACTACAAGCCCTCTAGACCCTATTCCCTTTGTGCTACTTCTGCTATACATGAGATTTGCTGTTGCAATCCATGATTATCATAATAAATATACCATTAGCCTTAGGTTTTGTCTCTGCAACTTAAAAAAGGCTGTAGTTAGGCTACTAATGAAGAGGACAACACTAGACAATGAGAACTTGAGCAATTTATTTTAGTCTCCCTATTGCAGTGTCTACCAAAGGCACGGGAACTAGTAGTGGCAGACGTGCCAAACTCTTACACAAAAACGTCAAACCTAGCAACCAAGTTCCAGCTAAGTTTTGGAGCTTATCACTTCCACCATTGATTCGGGTGTATGACGACCTACCGAGAAGTGAAGCCTTACGTAAAGTCTCTTTGCAGGCTTTGCTTGATCTTTTGGCAGCATTTGATACTATTGACCATCAAGTATCTCTTGAGCACCTCTCATCTCGCTAGGTAGCACTGGCACTGCACTGCAACGGTTTAGATCCTATCTCAGTTAGAGACTGGGCATTACAATCAATAGGCAAAACATATTTATGAAACAAATAACGCACGGGGCGCCTCACGGCTCTGTGCTTAATCTGCATCTTTTTGCAATTCATGCCCTCCCTCTTACCGATCTAAGCCCCATAAAAGATTTCGCTTCTATGCCAATGACACACAGCAGTACCTATGCTTCAATCCTTCCCAAGCATTCCAGCATGTCAAACTCGCTAAACTCCCTTGCTGACATAAGTTGCTGACATAAGTAGTTTGATTGCAGCAAAAGTTGTCAAATTGAATGACAATAAAACCAACTTACCAGTTATGGGCCAACTGGCATGACCCTGAAATTGGTAAGGTCACCGCTCAAAATCGGCTCCGAAAGCAAATCTCGAGCTGTGTCTGCACGAAATCTGGGCGGCCTCTTCCAAAGTCACCTTTCACTAGGCGGCCACATCAACTACATTGTCAAGTCGAAAGCAAATCGAAAGCAAACGAAGGTTGAGGGAAGGATCTTGCTTACGTTGCCATACGCGTTCGACGCGAGTGCACACACACACACGCTGCCTACCCTTGGGTCTTGGTCCGCAGGGTAAGGTAGTCACACTTCCAAGATCAGGCTCGTGTGTTCCAATCCAGTAGTAGCAGAGTACTTTATTGCCCACTGCAGGCCCTAGCGATGGCCGCTGTGGCACTTCAGCCGCCATATAAATGACTATTAAATAGGCCTTGACCTTTGCCCCACACCCTGAAAGATGTGCACACCTCGGTGGCTTCATTCGCGGGCATACTGCACAATTTTCCAAGGAAGCTTTGCCTTGTCTTTGCCCAGGCCTGAGACCGATGAGTGAGGCCGACGACGTGGAGCTCCGACGGCTGACTCGGGCAGACAATGTTTCGCCAGCTCAAGAGCTGGCTCGCCCAGCCTACCCTAACATTGGTGCCACTCACAAGGTTCTGGTCAAAATGATGGTAAAAATAAGCAGGTAATCAGAAAATCACTCGTTCCAGATGTACGGGCAAGGTGGAGGTCGGTGCATGTACTTGAAGTAACATAAATGGCGCACCGAGATCTCGGGATGACACTAAGGGTCAAGCCACGGCTTCTGGGCTGCCGACTGCTGCTACGGCAGCTGTTCCCTTCGTTGCTGTAGGGAGCGGGAAGCGACAGACCCGACGGATCCCCACACTGCCGCCGCTAGGCTGCCCAACTCTCGCGGTCCCATCCCACCAGCAGGCTCCTCCATTGCAACCCAAACCGTCGCATGCATGAATACCTCTAAACGTCTTAATCTCGTCAGCAGCAGAAGCCGAGCAGCGTGTCACATACGCGAAAGTTGGCTGCCGAGTCTGCCAGCAACTGCTAGTTCAAAGAAATCCGCGCTCCGAACAAATCTTCGGCACAGAGACCCTTGTCCAGCAAAGGCTGGAGTCGAGCAAAGGAACTGCAGCGGCGGCAGCAGCGGCAGCAGAAGCATCAGCCGAGGTGGTCTGCTCGAGGTGGTCTGCTCGAGGTGGCGGCAAAGCAGCATCAGCTGGCTAAGACGAGCTGCCTACTGCAAGTCTTCTGCTGCGGCCAGAGCCAGCAGCCGGCACGGCTCGCTTATTCGCCCGATGCAGGCTGGCTGGTTGAGCCGGCCTCGAGCGCTCGGTCGGCAGTTGCTGCCGCCGCTGCCGTCCAGACACCAGGCAGGCACGAGCGGCCGCTGCCGCCGCCGATGCTGACCGAGCTGCCCGCCTACGGCCACGGCTAGCGAGCACCCGAGCAGGGAGCTGCCGGCGCTACGTCGAGCGATGCTCCTCCGCTCCGTCCTTCTTTCGCTTGTGTTTCTTCTGCTTCTGCTTCTGCTTCTTCTTCTCCTTCTGCTTCTTCTCCTTCTTTTTCTTCTTCTGAGAATAGAAATGCCAGCATTTCTGGAATAACGCGGATGCACCGCTCGCTCCCAAGCGACGCGGCTTCGACATTATCCGGCCCGCGCTGCGCCGCATCGAGCTGGGACGAGGAATGCAGCCGACGCCGGGGGGGGGGGGAGGGGGATGTGTCTCTCTGAAGCCAATCGCTGGCAACCCCTGCCGAGTGCTCATCCGAGTCACAATTTTAACTAAACGAATATGAGGCAGCAGCAGCGAGGGCACGGTTCGCTTTTCTTCTCACGCTGTTGTTCTTGTTGCATCCTGTTCTCGATTGGCTGTATTGAGGCATATGTCCGATGCAGCAGTCAGCAGCGGCTGAATTAAGAAAAGATTTCGAGTGCACCTATCCCCCATACACAAACAATAATGACATAGATGAAGGGCAGCGTCGGCAGCCGAGCCCTCAGCTTTGCACACTCGCCAGCCAGGGTTCAATATATGAACCAGCATTCAATGGCACCCACCTTGAGAGAACAGTTGGTAGGGTTGAGCAGTGGTCTTATGATGGTTCTGAGGGCGCTATATAGAATGTATTATAATTATTATTGTCTGTGTTGCAAAAAGAAGCGTTCAGTTGATAAACTTCCTGCGTCCGAAATGGCCAAGTCGTCGATCGTTAGGTTACACTATGTCAGGTTACACTATGTCGTAAAGTTCAGCAGCTCCTAACCACAGCCACAAACAAGTACTCGACGGCAGCACAGACTGAAGCACGACATCAAAGTGATTGCATAAACCGAAGGGCGCTAAAAGAACCGGGGAGAAGGCAAGTGCGCAGAGAGACCGCACCCCGCCCGAAACGTACCGTCGGGCAGTACACTGCGACTTGCAGCAGCACCACAAGATGCTGCTGCTGGTGCAGCCACGGCCACGGAGCTGCAGACTCATGGCTAGCGGTCAAGCAACCGGGACCTCTTTTCAGGGGCAGGATCGAAGCCTGGAAGCAGCTGCCTACGGAATGGGCAAGGAGTGAGGTGCACAGCATTCTTACCTGCTCGCGCGATTTCTCATGAACGCCGGCAGTCACGCCGCGCCCAGCAGCTGCCGCGCCGCCAGATGCAAGTGTCGGCGGCAGGGCCGGTCCGTACAGGTCCTCGACGTCACTGCTTGCGTCATGCTCCTCGTTAGCAGCCTGAGCGGCGCCGCCACTGCTGTCGCCGCTCTCCTCGCTGGACGATCTCGACCTTGCCACCACGCCCCTGCGGTCACGCCCAGGAGACGGCTGGTTGAAAGATGAATCATCGCGGCCGCCGGGTCGGCCGCGATGCTTGTAGTCACTCGGCAGCGGACTGGCGGCTGTCGAGTCGGCACCGTGCGGTAGGCTTCCGCCGGCACCTCCTGCCCGATCGGCAGCAGTGTAGTACTCCTGAGGCGCTGGCGACGGCTCGCCGCGCTGAGGTGCCCGCGCTGAGACGGAGCGCGCGTTGCTGCCGCCGCTGTTATCGCTGCTGCCTCCAGTTCTGTCACGTTCGCCGATTCTCTCTCGACTACTACCTCTGCCATGTCCGTCAGGCGGGTCGCGGCCACTGGCTATGCCACGGCCGCGGGCTGTCGTGTCACGGTCGCCGGCTCTGCCGCTGTCATCGATCCTGTCACGGCTGCCACGGACATCGGTGCTGTGACGCTCACCTGTGCCGTCATGGTGGCCGGCTCTGCCGCGGTCATCGTTTCTGTCACGGCTGCCACGGACATCGGTGCTGTGACGCTCACCTGTGCCGTCACGGTCAGTGGCTCTGCCGCGGTCATCGTTCCTGTCACCGTCACGGGCGCTGTGACGCCCACCGGTTCGGTCACGCCCATCGGTTCGGTCACGCCCATTGGTTCGGTCACGCCCACCGGTGCTGCCACAGTCGTCGGCGCTGTCACGGCCATCGGCTCCGCTGTGGCGATCGTTTCTGCCGTCGCGGCCGGAGAAGGAGGAGCCAAGCCACGGCAGTGACACTCGATCTGGCGCAGCGGCGACCAGGGCCTGCGAATCGGCGCCCTCCGCAGCACCCGGCAAGCCGGCCTTGGCTGCAGTCGCCGACGCCTGAAGCTGGAACGCTGCAGCTGCTGCTGTGGCCGAAGCTGCAGCAGCGCCTGTCGCCGCTGCTGCAGCGAGAGGCGCCTGGCCGGCAGAGGTCGGCTGCTGCTGCTGCTCGATCGCGGTCTTCGTATCGTCATCGTCGTCGCTGTCGGCGAAGATGGACTTGAACAGGTCGAGCGGCGGCGGCTCGGCGGCGCCAGGAAGAGCGGAGGCGCTCGATTGGCTCGGCTGCGGCGGCCCGGCGCTCGGCTGGCCTCGAGGCAGCATCGAAGCCGATGGGGCGGATCCTGCAAGATCGAGCGTCGTCGCCTGCGGTGCACCGTCGGGCGACGCCTGCGCGCGAAGGCTGCCCGAGGCAGGCGAGGCAAGGGCGTGGCGCCGTCTGGCGCCACGCGAGGCGTCGGAGCGTCGCCAGAGGCACCACACGCACAGGAAGCACGTGACATTGAGGCGCCGGCCACGCGAGGTGGCCAATTACGACAGGAGACCCGACCGCCATCAGTTCCGAAGGCATGCGTGGATTCTGCTGTGCTGCTTCCGAAGACATGGAGGAAACCGGGAATACTTCCGGCGGTGCCTCAAGCCCTTATCACTGGGCCAAGGGTAAGGTGGCTCTCACTTAAAATTCCCGGTCGCAGCTTCGACTACTACAGCAGGCAACTCTAGCCATTTACTGCCACCTGCAAGGGGGCGGAACAATTGAAGCCTCTTTGGTCGGCTATATAGCCATATATGGCTATATAACCATATATGGATGAGGCTGTTGCTGTTCGTAATGTGACATTTCCTTTGGGGTTCAACCTGGGAGGGATGTTCTGCTCAAACTTCAACAACCAGGTAGTGGGTTCACATCTTGCAGCTGGCAATTCTTTAGTGTTCCCTGCAGCAAGGGGGGTAATAGAAGCTGCTGTATATAATAATAATAATAATAATAATAATAATAATTCACTTGATAAAGCGCCCTCAGAGAACTTAATCTCTCTCTAGGCGCTTTACATTTGCTGTAAAGTGATATGCAATTGATGGTAAGTAAAATCATGCTTGAAAAACAAACGAAATGAATAATATGGTTAGGGGTGACATGCACAGGGTCAGCATGCAAATGTGGTTAGTGGCAGCATGCACAGTGTCAGCACGCATAAGCACATCAAGGACGAATCACAGGGACCCACTAAATGCATCAAGACTATTGATCAGCCAGCCATAACAGTTTTTTGCAACAAGAACTATATTACTATGCAATTCCGAGTCAGACGTATATACAGCTAACAGTAACATAATAATAACAAATTTGTATCGTACCCTCAGAGAAATAAATCTGTGTCTAGGCAAAAGAAATGCTTCTAAGTAATAAATAGAGATGCTTTAAAGGAAGTATGTCAACATGGTCAGTGATGACATCTATGCTGTCGGGTAATATCTTGTCCCTCTTGATAAAAAACAGAACTGCTGCTTGGCAGAGGTGCATTTATGGAAGTTAGTAGGCTGCTAATCAGCCAGTGCAGTAGTGGCCAAAAGACGATGCAAGAGCTGAACAAGTGCCGAGAACAGGGTCAAGTGGGAAAGCCACTCACTACCAGCTGGATTTCGTTTTGCTTGCCTATTTGCTATTTCGTTTTGACTACAGACCTACTATTGAGATTGCATTTGCCCACAGTGGCTCTTGGATGGCAGCTAACTTACTTTGTAGGAGTCATGATGAAACCAAATAGTAGTGACATGCTCAGATAAGGACGCCCACACATAAGCTGATCCGTGCATTTGTGACACACCCGGTTCGAATTCTGTAACTCACTTCTGTCAGGTCTTCATGCCTTGCAATAAGACACTTAGAGTCGGTGCAGAATTCTGCACCCAAGATTGTCTGTTGTAAGTGCCGAAGTTGCCACATTGCACCATTTCTCACCGACCTGAACCGGCTCCCGGATATGCACCGTATCGACTCAAGATTCTGGCAATCGCCTTTAGGTCTCTCCATTAGCTTGCTGCTGCCTGCTTACAGAAATTATACCCTAATCAGATCTTCTATAGCACCATCCAGTTTTCTGACACTAGTCATTTGTTTGGTTGTTCCACTAACAAACTTTACATGCCTCGGAGACCATACCTTCAGTTTGGCTGCTCCCAAAGCAAGGAGCTCAATCCCAGATTAAATCACGGCTAACTCTCCTGATTAGACGACAGTCAAAAAAAGAAGATACATCTACTCCTTGCTCACTGCCTTTGCTCCATGCAAGACAATTTTCACCGGGCTCTAAACTCACGATGACTAACCATTTAAAAATGAGAATGCTTTCTTTCCAGCATATGTAAAGTGTCAAATACAGATTTGGTTCTCTAGGGTTGCCATATTTTTTATCATTATTATTATAATTTACATTTTACACAAAAAAATGCAAATTAATTCTAAGCTTGCTGAACTTTGAGAATCAGGCAACTACGGACAGCCGGTAGTGGCAATGCTCGGCAGCTAATTTAAGCTTGACACTGATAAGGGGATTGAATTGGTCATTCGAGACACATTCCGAGGAGGCTGGGACAAATGCATTGCATTACTACAAAAGTAGTCTGAAGATACAACTCCAAGTTGCCGCAGACGAAGGCAAGTGGTCATTCAACTTCAACATTCAAGTTCAACAATGTGGAATTTGTTTTGCAAGGCGAATTGAGCAGCTCTACGACCAACAACATGGCTCAACCGTTGCCCGCGATATAGAGATCAGTCAATGCCTACCTGCAGCAACCGGCAGCTGCTGACCGGCAGCTGCGCCAGGGGCCGGCTCAATAGCCATGGGCTGATTAAGCTGCGAAGCATTCAGAAAGTTGTACACGGTGACCTTGTCCTTCTTCACCGTCGGCAGACCCACCAGCACGGACCTGGCGGCAGAGAGCCAGCGATAAAGCGTACCGGTAACGACAGCAGGCCAAAGGCTGAGGACACGCACGATCAGGCCAACGAGAGGCCGGACGTCGGCGGACACGCAGGAGCTGCTGCCGCTCCTGCGTGTCCGTCAATGTCTGGCCTCTCGTTGGCCGAGACGTCTGCACGAGAGGTCAGCGGACCGTCACTAGCGCTCTTCAAATTCCGGCAGGCGAGCGCCTCACGCTCGATCGCGGCCGGGCTTTCGCACGCGAGGCGGCCGAGCGCGCGACGCCAGCGGTCCCTGGCCAGCGACTGGGGCCGATGCTGAACAGCGAGGAGAGCTCCGCCGCACGCTAGCGCAGCTGGCGCGCGGCCTGGCAGACATCGGGTGAGCTCGCGCCAGGCATCGGAGCGTGCGCGCGCCTCTGCCGGGTAACTCACCCGGGGTACGGATTGGCTATGTTGTATCGCTTGCACACGAGCTTGTGCGGATGCCATTCGTAGTCTTCGCGCGTCAGACGACCGAACAGCTTCATTTCGACCGCCTTCATCTGGTCACTCTTGTCGGCCTACAGCCGCAGCCAAGGAGAAAGTGGCCCATTCGGCGGATGCTCTGTCCGGCACGCATGCACAGGCAGGAGGATGCAGACAATAAGGCAGCACACGATTCCTTGCTGCCAGGATCAGATCAACTGAATGGGTTTTGAGCCGGCATACTTCAGGGGGCAAACAACCGAGTGGACACACATGGGTGGCAAGTCATGTGTGTGCGTGTATGCGCATGTGTGTGCGAGAGAGAGAAGTCAGGGGATAACTGCTGAGTGAGCATGTGGGAGACAATTCCTAGTAGGCACTCAGGTTCAAGTAGAGGTCAAAAGTAGATCAAACAGCACAATTTATAAAGCAGCAGAAGAGCCTTAGTGGCTCTCATCCTGTTTGCTTGCAGTGGGCACTAAAGGATAGCCCGCTCAAGGACTCTTCCCACCGACACGGGTCGTGAAGCGCAGGCCAAGTCCCCTCCCCCCCACCCCGACAAGATCCAGGGGCAGGTAAATAAATAAATCCAGGGGCTCGATGCCTGCCAAATGATTCCAGCCAGCAAAAGGAAGAAAGCGACCTGTCTGGTGGCAGCAAGACACATCGACAGACACGAGGGGGGGCTATTAAGTAACAGTAAGTAGCGGCGAGCTACAGACTAAAGCAGCGGCCCAGCAGGAGCAGCGACCCGACGAAATACGAGATTACGCACTTTCTCCTCGGCAGCTCTGTATTGCACAAATACAAACCGCCGAAGCAGGAAGCAGCCACGTGCCAAAAAGAACAACTTCTTTCCTCCCACTCCCGTGGTCCCAACAGCTTGAAATCAATATGGCCTGCCTGGCTGACCCCACCCACCCGTCAAAGTAAAGGTCGGCTGAACAAAAAGCCTCATTCCATATCTCCGCTAATTAAAGCGAGAAAGTCTGTCACACAGCAAGATGGCGCACTTGTGCCACGTGGCAAGATGGTGCAGCGGTGTCTCCAGTGACAAAACTATTATGACTCAGCGAAGCGAGTACACAGGCTGTGTACAGCTGCTCAGTAGCTGTACACAGGCTGTGTACAGCTGCTCAGTAGCGACAGAAGACCCTTAACGGCTATCTCTACCGCTTACAATTGGGTCAATCAAGGATTGCCTAATGCAGGAATCGAACCCACAACACTGGTCTCGAAGTGCAAGTAAATTAACCCTCCGTAGGGAACAAGCGCTACAACTTTTAGCCAATGACGTCTAGTCCGCCAGCTTGTTTCGCCACATCTCAGCTTCGACTGCAACCCCAATTCAGCCTGCAACTCATCACTAGTTAAAAATGGCCGATTCGAAGGATGCTTGCTAAGACGCTGTGCCAGCCCAGTAAGGCAAATCTGCACCAGCCTCGGTGACTTGACTGCTATCGACAAGGAACACCTATCATTAAGGGTGGCTCTAAAAAAAAGAATACTAGGCGCCACACACCTCTTTCCGTGAGCCCGAGGTGTCACGAATGACGTCTAGCGGGCCCGCGCTACACTTCTTCGTTTACTCGAGTTCGGCATAGGACTCCCCCCCCTGGCGTGACGAGCAAGAGAGCAGCCATACCTCCTGATCGATCGTGACCTCTTCCTTCGTGTCATCATCGTTGTTCTTTGCTCTCGTAAAGCGGGTGGACAGCATGGTCGACGAACTGGCGTAGAACTTGGCCGAGCGCACGAACTCCTCCCTCTCGCGTTCTCGCTCGCCGCGGCTCATCGTCGAGTCGGCCACCACGCGATACGGATCTGCCCGAGAGCGTGCGAGAGCATGCGAGGGAGAGCGGCGATGATCGACCAAGACCAAAGTTCTCAAGGGCTGCGAGCTGCAGTGGCAGCAAGGGGCCAAACAGCATAAAATAATGATAATTGTAAAATAATGAATTTAAAAAATATGTAAAATAATGTATTTTCTTAGCACCCATAGAACTTTAAATCACCTTCTAGGCACTCAGTGTGTGATAATAATATGAACAGCTGCAGCAGGCAGAAGTAAATAAAGGTCTATGTGCTGCTTCTCTGTACATGATTCAGTGCATGCTACTAACTAGGGAAAATGCTACAGCTTGACTCGAGGCACTTTCGGTGATGAGTTTGCACTGCTGATAACCAGCTAAACATCGCCACAGAGATGCCCTTTGGTTTATGGGTGAGACAATAAGAGCAAGGAACACTTAAATGTAGACATCAGAAGGCTGCCAAAACGTCGGGACTCAATTTGTAGGTAAGACAGAACGGATTTGGGACTCTATCCCCTCACTGCCTTGCCTGAGGGACTTAACCACTCACCCACCTGCTCTTTTTCTCCCTATCCTTCTAGCTTATTGCCACTGAACTTGGTTCTAAACTTCTAAACTTGTCTCCCAGGCTAAAGGGACGACCAGCTCTCTTGATCCTGCCCCAAACAGTTCTCAGACCTATTGCTGCACACCACGACAAGCATTTTAAATTTTCGCCGGTTACCGTGAAGTCCCTTTTCTTCTAAAAACGGCAACAGGCAGACTACTCATCATAAGCATAGCCTTGATCTAGCGAATTCAAGTAACTTGAATCCGGCACCCCTCCAGCCATTCTTACCACAAATACTTGAACCAGTGATGGCCCAGCAGCTAAAGAAGATATCTGAACCAGTGGTGGCCCAGTAGCTAAACGAGTAAATCAAGCCATCAGATGTTAAAAAGCAAGTTCGAGTCGAGATTTAGACCTAACAATTCTATGGAAACTGCTCTGCTTGGGGTTTACAACTACCTTCTGAACAATGCTGATCTGTGTGGGGCCTCTGTGGGGCTGCTGGTGCTCCTGGATCTAACAGCAGCATTAGCCACCATTGTCCACCGAACCCCCCCCCCCGAACCCCCAGGAGTGCCTCTCCACACGTCTAGGTATCACTGGCACAGTGCTAAACTGGGTTAGATCCATCCTCAGTGAGAGATGTCAGACTGTAGATGCAAACGGCAGTTTGTCATCTGGGGAGCCCTCAAAGTGTGACTGTACCTCAGGATTCGGTCCTCAGGGTCCACTTCTTTTAAATAAAATCAATCCTTAGCTGCTTAAACAGCCTCTCTTTGTATAGCGATAGAAGAGCCTTGACGGCTATCACTGCCGCTTGCAGTGGCGATATAGGATCGCTCACCACAGGATTCAAACCCACGACCTCGGGACCGAGGTCATGAAAGCAACCGCCTTACCTAGTGTGCCATCACGGCTCACCCATCCATGCTCTCCCTCGGGCCGCCGATGTCATCGCCAAACAAACACAATTCCAAAGCTTTCATTTCTACTCTGATGACAACTAGCTCTACCGATCCTTCACACCCCTCTCTGCCTTGCATCTGACCCGACTCGCTTCCAGTGCACACTCAGAAAATGGCACGACTCGAGGACTTATTTCCCAACAACCGGGGATTCATCTCCTCACATGTAGTAATCAATTCACATAACAAGAACCGACGGAGCGATCGCCATGCCATGTCAACCTGCTAAGGCAAACATCTCCTCCAACGGGCTTTCATCCTTGCCAAAAGCCAGCGCTCATCGAGCCTTCCTCTCACCATCAGCTTGCTGGTCAAGGATAGGGCAGCGTCTGATTGAGAATGCTCTGCGGTGGAGGATCCGAGTGGACGTCAAAAAGGTCTTGGGGAACTCACATTTTCAGGAGCTCGTCACCCTACTCCTCCAAGTTTCAGCCCGAGGGGTTCTCGTGGGCGGCGGGGGAAGGAAAGGGGGAGGGAGTCATCTTTTCATCGTCCCAGGCGCGGAGATTTTCCAAATACGATGTCGCTCATTCTCAGACTTTGGAGCGATCTTTTGGCTGCTGAGCAACACAAGCTGCTGAGACTGCTGCAGTTCTTTTGTAAGATCGCTGGTGTGGCCTCCCTTAGCCATAGCTGCTTCTGCCACATGCCAGTGTTTGTTTCTTCGGTTATGCAGTTAGCTGGTGGCAGCAAAGGTCACTTGGATATCTGACCAATTTCCTCAGGGTGGCTAGTATAGGAAGCAAATGTCAATGACAACTGCAAATGTAATAATGAAAAGGGGCTTGACCTTATTTAAAAGGTATAAGTGTACTACACATTTCTTCTGCGAGCAGCTTTTTTCCTCGCACTTTCATCGTGTAGTAGCACAGCAGTGCACAAGCAGAGAAGCCATCGAAATCCGAAACCGAAGTCAGCCAGTGGTAAACGAGTTATCCGGTTGCTAAGCCCAGGTACCAACACTTCCGGGCTTCTAGGGGTTCAGCCAGCACGTATCCAGTGCAACCAAAACTTTGCCTCTTAGTAACCAGCCGATGGATTTGCATTAACTTGTACTTAATATCAATTTCCGGCAGTTCAAACAGTAAGGCCATGCAACACGAGTGAGCATCTTGAGCTGGACTATGATATGCTAGCCAACCATCCATCCTTCCTCATTATCTAGCACCTCGGCAGCGATTCGAATGAAAAAGTCGAGCCTGGACACTCGACGGTGGCAAGCGGTGATGCGGCATTTCAAATCCCGACAACAAGCGATCTGCCGAGCCATGAGCAAGCGATGGTTCACACTCCAGCTCTCTGGAAAGCGTCGACCTCACGTCGACGCTGCAAATACACAAGCAGCAGGGTAAGCAGACGAATAAAGCATCAGCGAAGGGACGAGACGCGGTGCAGGAAGCGGCCGTCTTGAAAGGCCTTTTACTACCTTTCGATCCCTGCTTGAGAAGACGCACGAATTGCTCGTAGCGATCCTGCTTGTCCGGGTCCTTGGCAAAAGGTTTGAACGCGCCAGCAGAAAGAGCCGCCGGCATCAGAGCGCCGGCCACCAGGGTGAGCCGCGGCCCTGCTGCCGCCGCTGCTTCGGGTGCTGCGTTCTGTGGGCAGCTAGATGCTGCCACAGTGGCGGCAGTCGATGCTGCGGCGGTGGCAGGAGCTGCATCCGGCAGCAAGGGTGCAGCGATGAGGCCAATGCCTGCAGCGATCGCCGGGCGGCAAACGATTCAGCATGGTGAGCAGTCGTCGCGCGAAGTCAATGCAAGGAGTCCGGACGAAAAATGGACAGCGCTTGCGAGGTACGGGCATGCAAGACCGACAGTATCAAACGCTTGTCAGTACAAACGCTATGACAAAAAAGGAGGCCAGCGACGACTAGACCCACCCTATTGCCGCCAACTAGAACATTAGTGCCACGAGTAATGAGTGCAAATGGCATTCACGCTCGTAGCAAATATCGAGAGCAAACAGTGAGAAGCAAGACATGCCAGGCAAGAGAGAATAATTTACAAAAAAAAGAGGTGAGAAGAGGGAAGAAGATATTTGCAAAAAGAGGAGAGAGAGAGAGAGAGAGAGAGAGAGAGAGAGAGAGAGAGAGAGAGAGAAGATAGAACAGGAGAGGGAGGGGTGAGAAGAAAGGAGAGTGGACAAAGAGAGATGACGTTGAAAAGATGTGAGACTGGAGAGAGGAGTGAGAGAGAGAGAGAGAGAGGAAAGAGTTGAGCGCAGAAAAGATAGAGAAGGAAAAGGGGAGGGAGAGGAGTGGGAAAAGAGAGATATGAAGACAAAGCACACAAACAGCTCATGGCGATCAGACGGCTTAATGAGCACTGTCGGCACCCTAGCAGACACCAGGATTACGCTGCACATACCCATATAGCCAGTCAGGCTTTCGCCCAGAAGCACCTTGCGCTGGAAAGGGTCCATGTGGCTGCCAGCACCGCGCTTCTGCTGCTGCTGCTGAAAGGATGCGGCGCCACCAGTAGCGGTAGTGGTGGGCGCCACCAGCGGGCAGAGGGGCACGTAGCCACGTGGCACAGCGGGAGGCGGGTAGACAGGCTGCAGAGGTTTCGTCTCGCCGGCCACACGAAACCCTTCGAGCGCTCCTGCGGCATAGCCAGGCGTGCGCCTCGCTGTGATTGACAATGCTGCAAGAGAGAGGGAGACAACGAATGCTGTTAAGCAGGCAGCCGCTTGCGGAGCAGAGAGCAGCAGCACTAGCTTGGTGCACGGCAGCAGTCGCTTGTTAGCTTCAAGACTGCTGACTGCGCGAGTGACAGACATTCAGAGAAAGACAGTGAAAGAGAAGCAAATAGACAGAGACTCACAGAGAAAGACAAATAGCCAAAGATGGACACACGCCACACGTATGCGCACGACGAGCACGTGCATGTGCACGATGCACGAGAGCAAGATCAGCAGAGAGAGAGAGAGAGAGAGAGAGAGAGAGAGAGAGAGAGAGAGAGAGAGAGAGAGAGAGAGAGAGAGAGAGAGAGAGAGAGAGAGAGAGAGAGAGAGAGAGAGAGAGAGAGAGAGAGGAAACGGCACACTCAAGATGGTTTAACGACTCCCGTTATGATTACCCAAAATCTGAGCTAGCTGTTCCACTGAGAGCTTGTTATTGGATGGGCACATTGCATCCAATGTCAAGTCGGCCTCTTTCAGCTGATAGAACATCGAAAAACGGCCTGTTTAGACAGTAGCACGACACCTAATGTAGTCCACGCACTTGTGTATCGTGTCTAGATTACTGCAATTCCCTTTTTCGGGACTCTCGACAAGGACCCTTTATTGTCTGCTACTGGTGCAAAACTCAGTAGCTCGTCTGGTCGGTAGCCGATGGCGTTGCAGCCACGTCACACCACTTCTTTATGAGCTTCTCGGGCGCCCTGACAAGCATCAAATTGAATTGAAGATCTCTTACTGGCTTACAGGTTGCAGAACTGGCTTGCACCAGCCTACCTATTCATAATCCTGCCTATTCCAGTGTGCTCTCGGTCAAACCAATGCTCCTTGGCTTCAAGTCGTCTTTGGGTCCTAGCACTAAATTGAAATCGTTTGGTGATCGAGCCTTCAGTTCTTGAGCACAAAAAGTCAAGAACTCCCTCCCAGCTTCGTGTCATCACCTGCATTTACTTTGCGTCAGCGAGTCTCAGCAAGAGACCAAACTGTTCCACGTTGCAGCATTTCTTCATTCCAGTGAACTTGTCGTTTTTGCTCTTGAGCGCTATGCACACTTCCTTACCCGTGCACTGATCATGCAGTGCCTGCTACTAGACAGGTGACTGCACTACTGACCGGTGGCATCGAGTGTGAGCCGTAACTGCTCACTAGGTAAGGCGGTTGCTTTTCACGACCTCGGCCTCGAGGTCGCGGGTTCGAATCCTGTGGTGGGCGATCCTTTATCGCCACTGCAAGCGGTGGTGATAGCCATAGAGGTTCTTCTGTCGCTATACAAAATGAGGCTGCTAACTCAGCTAGTTATTCTATTCTTTCTTCTTGTGTACTTTCCAATGCTTTCTCAACACGATACTTGTGCACTTTAGCATGCTTGTCTATGCACGATACCGGGATTGTCATTAAATAATAATAATACATTTGCATAGCTCCTAGAGAACTTATTTCTCGACACTTAACATTAATTAATGAATACAAACAATAAAACGCGTACACAATTCTAAATGTATAAACATTAATCAAAAATAACCAAAGAACAGCAACTACTGGGTCCATGTGATTCGTCCTTTGTGTGCTTGTGCCTGCTGGCACTGAGCATACTGCCACTAGCCATATTGACATGTGTATCTCCGTCTGTAACTCCACAAAGTCATAAAGACCAGGTGGGCGTTACGAAGGAGAGTTTTGTATAGCGCACTCACAGCCTAAGCGGCTTTCGGTATGCATTCGGTACCCAACAGACTTCGTCTCACGCAACAAAGAGAAAGTGGGAAGCATAGCAGAGTCAGGAGAGCAGTTGAGGTAGTGAGTAGCATGGAAGTAGCAGCTCAGGACAGCTGAAAAGGATGAGCCATAGTCGGCAGAAGGAGAGTACTTGTTGTTGCGTAAGAATTGTGGAAGCGAGTTCCACAGTCTAGGACCTGCAGAGCTAAAGCTTCTGTCGCCAACGGCCTTTAAGCGGAAGAATGGGACAGCTAATTTATTGTCCACGCAGGACCTGAGGGCGCGAACAGGCTGAAACTGATGCAGCAGTTCAGCTAGGTACGAAGGAGCCAAGCCGTGGCGGGCCTTGTAAGTCAGCGTAAGAACTTTGCTCTGGATTCGTTGCTCAACCGGCATCCATCCTAGCTCTTTTAGCAACGTAAACACGTGCTCAAACCACCGGGACTTGAAGACTAGCATTGCAGCCATATTTTTAGTCCGCTGCAGTGGCTTAATAGCTTTCTTCGGCAGCCCAGCCAATAAGGAATTGCAATAATCAAGCCGAGACAGAACTAAGGAGCTAGTTAAATTGTTTACAAGCAACTGACATGCTGACCATATGTATGTCACCTCTAAACATGTTATGCTTGTTGACATTGAGCATGCTACCATTAACTATTCGATCATGCTTCCTTTGCAGCAAATGTAAAGTGCCTAGAAAGAGATACAGTTCTCGAAGGGTGCTATACAAACGTATCATCATTATTATTATTATAAGAAATAAAAGAGAAATGAGAAAGAACAAAAGAGAGCTGCGAGTGATGAAGCATCAATCGGTCAGTAGGCTGGGAGTGCACTGATGGAACAGAGCACACGTGCTGCCATAGCCTGCAGAGGCGACGCGCAATGACATGGCACCACTCACGGGCGCTCGCTTTCGACTTGGCCAATGAGCCGTGGCCGATCTCGGTCTCGTCGTCCAAAGGGTCGACGAGCACGGACGAATAGTCGGACATGCGCTCGGTGCTGTAAACTTCTGCATCGTCGTCATCCTCGAGAGCACCAATGCCAAACGCCTGCAGCAGAGCGTCGCTGGTGCTTTCAGTCACACCTATCCCGACAGAGCCGGCGAATCGCTCTACTACTCTCGAGTGCCCCAGAACAAGACCGCCGCTGCCTACCGGCCGCTTCTCACCTCGCCGCGGAAGCCCTTCCCTCGCCGCTTGTCCGCGGTGCCCTCTCCGCCTTCGGCGTCGTCCGCGTCGAACAGATCGACGCGCTTCAGTCCGCTGTAGCCGAGGCCGTGGAAGTCGTCCTTGGCCTTCAAGCTCACCGGGTTGACATCCTTCGGGGCAAAGGACACGGACAGCAGGAAACCGTCGTCACCTTCGTCGGCATCATCTCCGCTCTCGTCGTCGGCATCGGCCTATGCAGTGGGCAGATGCGCTATGAACCATGGAGTGCCGAGACAGCGGCATGGTCTGCCTCGGAGGTGGTGTGTCACACAAGCGGTCAACCCATGCAACTTACCTGTCCGAAAGTAGGCGCGCTACCGTCTGTCGGCCCCATGGCGCAGCCGTAAACCCTGCGACCTGCACGAGAAACAGCTCGTGGCCAGAAAGCCGGAAGCTGCATAGGAATGAGGCAGGCAGCTGCCAATACCAATAAATCAAACGCTGTGCACACCCATATGCACATACTCAGAGAAGGAACCGGGAGATAGAAGAGTGAGAGCGAGAGATAAAGGGAGAGCGAAAGAGAAAGCTAGGGAGAGAGACAGGATCAAAAAAGGTAGAGAGAAATGAAGGGAGAGAGTGGCAAAATGAGGGGAGATATAGAAGGAAAGGAAGCGAGAGGGAAGACATAGAGAAGAAGAGAGAGAGAGAGAGAGAGAGAGAGAGAGAGAGAGAGAGGGAGAGAAAAGAGAGAGAGAGAGAGAGAGAGAGAGAGAGAGAGAGAGAGAGAGAGAGAGAGAGACAGAGAGAGAGAGAGAGAGACAGAGAGAGACGAGAGAGAGAGACGAGAGAGAGAGAGAGAGAGAGAGAGAGAGAGAGAGAGTGAGAGAGAGGGGGAGACAGAGACAGAGACAGAGAGACGAGAGAGAGACGAGAGAGAGAGAGAGAGAGAGAGAGAGAGAGAGAGAGAGAGAGAGAGAGAGAGAGAGAGAGAGAGAGACGAGAGAGAGAGAGAGAGAGAGAGGGGGAGACAGAGACAGAGACAGAGAGAAAAGGAAAGGGGAAGAGGAAAGGAAGAGTGTGAGAATAATTTGCTATTGAGCAAGACATACGCATTACAGGGACCAGAAATTTACTACTGCTGGCTTTTTATCCTTGTGTCACAACTGCCCCAAAGATTTGTACGCACACAAATGAGCTCACAAAGATGCACACACACACACACACACACACACACACACACACACACACACACACACACACACACACACACACACACACACACACACACACACACACACACACACACACACACGAGAACGTGCACACACCTCGCAGGCACTCGGGAATGGTAACACAGCAGCTTTCTTGAGTGCACAGTAGCATCTACAGCAGAGAAAGCCAAAATGAGCATTAGTCTTATTGGGGAGAGGACTGTCTTAGCATACTTGCAGTCCACTGCCTAATAAATTGCACGGTCGGGCCCTGTAGTGCTGCTCGGCCTTACGATAGTGGCAAGGTGCTTGGGCACCACGATCTGGGTCACGGTTTCGAGCCCTTCAGTGAACAGTAATTTTTGGCCTTTTGAAAGTAAGTGAAAGCAGCTACGGCTCTGCAGCTGCAGGACAGATGACGATCGCTAAGCCACACTCCCGCTCACCTGCAGGAGGTAGTGACGCCTTCGGCTTCCGCTTGATGCGCGCCCCCACTCCTTGGCCTGGCTTCCAGCCCATGGCTTGCAGCAGCTTGTAGGCGATCGGCGTCCTTATACAGCGCAAAGAGCAACATGCATAGGCCACACCATCACTCGGCAGGCAATGGACGACACGGAAACCTGCTGCAGGGCAGGGCAGTGGTTCATCGCTGCCCAGGATGATTAAACGTGGCTGCCTCGGCTACAGCTGCTGTCCTCGGCAAAGTACCTGGCCGGAGTGATGAGGTCAGAGAGGGCAGCCTGCACCGATGGAACACCTGCTGATGTCACGGTCGACAAGGAAACTGTCGCACGGCGGCCTGCATCACCAGCAGTGGCCAAGAAGCCGGACTTAGCGGAGATGTTCCTCGGTGCAATGCCGAAATCGCCAAGGTCCTGTGCAAAGCAAAAGTGAAAGCCAGCCAGAAGAGTAGCGCACGCCTTTTTAATACTGCATTGCAAAGCCAAATTAAGCCAAACATTTCTACAGCGAAGATGTGCACCAGCCTGCACTGCGCCTTCTTGCCTGCCTGCTGCTGCTGTGCAGCAAAGTCGCAAGCGCCCTCGGGACGGCTAGCTTACTGGGGGGGGGGGGGCTGGTAGGAGGAGGAAGGAGGAAAGCGGGTAGGGTGGTGACACTGCTTTCGGATGAGCAGCATACGTGGGCAGCTTCGATTACTCACTGCAGCGGAAGCTCACACCGCCACTGGGTCAATGGCAGCTGCTGCTGCCCATGGCTGACGTGCACGAGTGCAGAAGCCGACTGCAGCTGCATGCGCAGCACGGCAGCGGCTGCGGCCAGAGCCATAGCCTCGCTCATCGCTCGCTTTGACCGGACCACTGCGCAGATGAATGCTGGGCCAAACGGAAGCCCCCCTCCTCGCACAAGCGGCGCACTGAGTTTTTTGCGGATGCAAGTTCAGTTTCGCACGTCAGTTCAAACGGTCGTTTCCATCATTGCAGATGGAAATGTTACATACGACAGCTCGTCGTTCGGCAGCCGTGCCTCTTCGGACCATGCATTTATTCGCATTGGGTGCAAGCCGGACAGCCGGTCACGCTCTCCGCCACGATGCCAGCCACTCCGGGCCACTTCCCCCCACACACACACAGCTTCGCTTACTTACGAGCCGAGCCTGAGCAGTGCCAGCGCAGGTGCAAGCACTTTATATCGAGCGCCGGCCTATGTAGGCAGGCTGCCGCTGTACCTCTGAATCCATGAAATCTTCCGGTTTCCGCTGACTGTCTTCGGCCTTGGCCTGGCGAGACGACGTGAAAGTGGACGGAGTCCACCCTGAAGGAAAAAGAGTGCATGGCACATGGCAAAAAGGCACTTAGCAAGTTCCGCTTACGTTTTAGAGCCAATCGCTCAACAGAGTCAGCATGGATTTGGGTGAACAATCACCCATATCAGGAATGGAGACCTAGGTGGAGCCTCTCAGATTGTTTTGCTGGATCTATCGGCAGCTTTTGATACTATTACTCACCAAGTCCTTCTTGAGAGCTCCTTATCTCACATGTACATCACTGGCACCGTACTACAATAATTTAGGTCCTACCTCAGTGGGAGACTCCTGAGCATTGCTGTCAATGGGCAACAGTTATCTGCTGCCGAGCCTCTTAAGTAAAAAGTACCCCGGGGCTCTCTCTGTAATTCGTCCTCTTCCTTTCACAATGTATACTCTTCCTCTTGCCGATGTAATCTCCCAGCACAATCTAGGCTTCCATTGTATGCATATAACGGACACACGGCTGTACTTGCACTTAGATCCCTCCCTGCCTTTCACCATGCCCAACTATCTCAACTCCATCGCTGAATAAATAGCTGACATTTGCCTATGGAAGGCAACACACTTCATTAAACCGAGTGAAGATAAAAACATACTTCCTATTTATAGGCGAATCTAGTGTTTCTCAAAAATTGGAAAACCTATCCCTACAACCGGGCTCGGCCAGCCTATCTCTTGCGGCACATCTACTATAGCATCTGCACGCAATCCGGTGTCCTGTTCCGAAGCGACTTGTCAATGTATTACTATATCAGCTCCACAATCAAGTCTGCAAACTTTCAGCTACATGACATCGCAAAAATCATGCTTGATTAGAGAGGGATACCACATTGGTCTATGCATGTGAGAGATCGTATCTAGACTTTTTCCTACTGCTGGTCCTATCTAAGACACTAGACCGGGTGGTGGCAGACCAACTACACTTTTACATTGAAACTTCAAACCTAGCAAGTAAGTTCAAGCCTGGTTTTAGAGCAAAGCACTCAATAGAGTTAGCCTTGCTCAGGGTGTATAACCACCCCCGGAGGAATGCAGACTTGGGTAAAGCCTCAATGCTTTATCTTTCGGTAGCATTTGGTACTATCGATACCCGAGTTCTTCTCGAGTGCCGATCATCTCGCCTGGGAATCACTGGCATTGCACTGCAATGGCTTAGGTTCTATCTTGGCGAGAAACTCCTGAGTACTGATGCAAATAGACAAAGACCAAACAAGGAACCACTTAAGTACAGATAACTCACGGTTCCGTGCTTGGTCTGCTTCTCTTCATAATTTATACTCTTCCTCTTGCCGATGTGATCGCCAAGCACAACACTTCTGAGCAGACGACATGCAGCTGTCCCTGTGCTTTGATCTTTTTTAGCCCTCCAACATGTCGAATTCTTTTAACTCCCTTCTGCATGTAAAGCAACTGCCTTACCTAGTGTGCCATCATGGCTCACCAAGCAGGATGCTCTGTAGGGCTACTCAGCCGGTATCCCAGATTGTGATCCTATAAATGGTATGCATACTAAGATATATATATATATATATATATATATATATATATATATATATATATATATATATATATATATATATATATATATATATGAATAGAGCCTAGAGTTGGGCATGGTGAAAGGCAGGGAGGAATGAAAGTACAAGTATAGCCGTGTGTCGTTATGTGCATACAGTGGAAGCCTAGATCCTATTAGAGCCCCTAGAGCCCTAATAAAAAAAATATATATATATATTTATGTATTATATATAATATAAAATATGTATATATAATTAATTTGCATAGTGCCCTAAGAGAACTTAATCTCTATTCAGGGGGCTCGAGCCCACGACCTCGGCCATCAAATACATTCACCTTGACATTGCCTTCCTTTACCAGCCTTGTCCTTGCAAGGCACTCGGGAGTCACAACAAAATACTGTGCAACCGTCGGTGCAGAAAAGGGGACCAGCAGGCTCTGGGGGAGAGGGCCCTTGCATTTCGAGTGACATGTTGGCACATCACTCAAGTCCAACTTTACTTGCATATCTATAGCAAGGTCAAGGTCTGGCTCCCTATTTCACTTAGTACAGACTATGCCCTGGAGTATAGCATAAGGTACCAGTCACGTTCCATCGTAAGACAGGCAGAAAAGGCTTCACAGAGCGCTTAGAGAGCAGCCGCTTGCAGACCATACTGGTCCCAACAGTATTCAGCCACCGAGGCTGAACACGGAATCCGTTTGAAGTAACAAATTAGTTAAAAAAATAAGGGGACAAGCAAAAGTTTTCATGCAAAGTGATAGCCAAAGGTTGCAGTTAGCGACATACTTAAGGTATGCATTTAGCTCCTAGGAGGGGGCTAAACTCAAGCAGTGCACCAGCTGGCTTCCCAACAGCATAGACTGCCAGCGCAAACTCGGGGATCAAGTCTGGTTCGCAGCTCGCTCGTGCAATGGGTTTTGCGATCGCCTGAGCAATTCACTAGCTTATGAGCTGTCGCGGTTGCAACAGAGAGATGGGAGAATTCGGGCATCAGCAGCCTCGAATTGGGGAGGGGGAGTGCTACGCCGGGCAGAGAACGCCTTTCGAGATAGCAATAAGCGCTTACGAAACGTACACGGAATTATCACACAATCGTGGGTTAAATGGTGGAGGCGATAGCCGCGGCGGCAGTCTCGTCTTTATTCTGCCGCCAGTGGCGAGCAAAGAACTGCCGCCGGTAGAGTATGAGGCAGGTAGAGCACGCGCGCGCGTCCAGGCTTCCGTACCTTCCTTAGTGCCGACGGTATTAAAATACCCAGCGCTAAATCCTCCCGTGAAAGCTCCATGGAAGCGCTCGCGTCCCTGCTCGTCAGTAACCTTCTGTGATTTGAGCTTACTGGCAGCAGCAAGATGTCGAAGACTGTCCTCTGAAAGGCAACCGTAACGGCTGTCTGCACGATGCGTGCATTAGAACGGAGAATTGCTAACGGACATACAATTCGCTCGCGCATACCGTCATCGATATGAGGGAGAGGATTTCCCACACTCACGAAGTCGTCTTCGTCCGAGCTATCCATGCCGGGGAATACAAGTACAGCGATTCAAATAGCCCTAATCCGTTCTTCGGCGCTTCCGGCTCGGCTTGGACTGCCTCAGGCGGCTAGGTTCGCGGTTCTGCCCGCCGCGGCTTTTCGCGTTCAACAGCTTGTGTATCCGATTGCGCGCAATGATAAATTGCTTGCGTATCTTTATTCGTGCGTCAGGTTTTATCGATGACTACGGCGGCGTAGTACTGCATTTTTCTGTTTTACGCCTTATTTGGCGGGTGGGTGGGGCGCACTCCCTTTACTGCCTCCTTGGCGCCGCCGTTAGCTGTGCGCAGCTGCAGAGCTCAGGTCGTGGGCTCCGGTCCTGCTGCAGGAAATTTTTAATTGCGCCTTGCAGTTGGTATGAAATCCGAGAAGTCTTTTCCGCTGCATTATAAATACGGTCGATAGGTCAGTCAATATGATTTTGACCCGCCTTACCTTTTAACTCCCACAGTGGTTTGTAAAAAAATTAACTAGCTCTTTACTTCTGTCTCGGCTTGATTATTGTAATTCCCTATTGGCTGGGCTGCCGAAGAAAGCTATTATGCCACTGCAGCGGACTGTGAATATGGCTGCAAGGCTAGTCTTCAAGTCCCAGCGGTTTGAGCACGTGTCTCCTTTGCTAAAAGAGCTAGGATGGTTGCCGGTTGAGCAAAGGATACAGAGAAAAGTCCTTACGGTGACCCATAAGGCCCGCCACGGCTTGGCTCCTTCGTACCTAGCTGAACTGCTGCATCAGTTTCAGCCTGTTCGTGCCCTCAGGTCCTGTGTGACAATAAATTAGCTGTCCCATTCCTCCGCTTAAAGACAGTTGGCGAAAGAAGCTTTAGCTCTGCAGGTCCTAGACTGTGGAACTCGCTTCCACAATTCTTATGCAACGACAACTACTCTCCTACTGCCGACTATGGCTCATCCTTTTCAGCGGTCCTGACCTGCTACTTCTATGCTACTCACTACCTCAACTGCTCTCCTGACTCTGCTATGCTTCCCACTTTCTCTTTGTTGCGTGAGACGAAGTCTGTTGGGTACCGAATGCATACCGAAAGCCGCTTAGGCTGTGAGTGCGCTATGCAAAACTCTCCTGCGTAACACGCACGTGGTCTTTATGACTTTATGGAATTACAGACGGAGATACATTACATTACATTACCTGGCGGTTGCGTAATGATTACTGGTACGGTATTTCGTTGGAGCTAAATTTGAGTGTAATCGCGTATATCCAATAAATTCTTCGGTGCTTGCACAGTTTTCGCGTGCTTGTCCGGAGTACGCGAATACATGCGATGCCGTCCGAAAAGCCGAGCACTATGGAAATACAGATACGCTGTAAAATACTTCGTTGCTTTATTAACTCCTGGCCGAAACCATTCCATCGCAGCGAAAGAGTTGTATTGTTCATAATATCGGCGGAAGTAGTGCAGTTTACCAACTTTTTGTTCTTTACCAGGTCTGAAAATGTGTGATGGGTAGGCTTTGGCAGTTTTGCAGCTTTCATCTACCGACGTAGCCGCCACTTTTGCAGGAGATTATCTGGTGGCACCAACATGCGCCTCATAGTCTCAACAGACTCTCTTTAATACGCTATAATCATTAGAGCTTTGGCCCTTGTTGTCTGCTAAGATTTATGAATAATAATAATAATAATAATAATTCACTTGAACCAAATTAAAGCGGTAACTACAGTCCTCGGTTCATCCGAAATGGCGATTGAATGGCTTCCTGTAACCGAGCCATCGATCTCATTCCAAGACTCAACACATCTGCACACTCCGACCGGATGTCTCTTTCCTTGACCAGTCCTGAAATTAGTGCTCCAAAAAGTCTTGAGGTGCACTATACGAGAGCGAACATGCAGTACGTATGTGAAAAAGCCGGTAAATCGTAATTGTAAAAATAAAAATAACACAATTCATTTGAGTAGCACCCTAAGAGAAATCAATCTCTTCGTTGGCGCTTGACACATGCCGCCGGGCTCGAGCCCACAACCTTGGTCGTTAAAGGCAAGTTTTTCACCCCTGGACCGCACTAGGGCGGCATAGAACGGCTCTCGCTTTGTTACAAGAAAATAGCATTTCAAAACCGAACAGAAAACTAATAAACAACGATTAGCAACTAAAACTGCATGGGTAGCTGCTGGAACCCCAAAAATGACTTCGCATGGCCATTCGCTCGCTCGCTGTAAGGGAAACGAGGTAAACTGGTGGGGCGGCAAGTCACGTGCTACTGGCATTACTTTCTCATCCACGAGCGCCACCTTCAGATCTCGGTACCTGGGCGCGACTTACCATATTTTACCCCAGCTGACGTTTTAGTTCTTAGAACATCGAGCGAATGGGGTTGGCTGCCTCACCCTGTGCCACTCGCTGCCAGCTCGGGCCGACGAATTGCAGACCGGGGGGGGGGCAGGGTTGGTTAGTAAGCCCGGAAAACTTGCCTTCTAAGACGTGGAATCAAAACCGCGTCTGGGCAGCGCTTATTGCGGAAATGGCAGCTGTATCGCAGCTTGATTATACCGGGAGGCTGGCTGGCCTGGGCCATTGGAGACCGTAAGATGAGAACGACCATACGCCACGCTAAGAAGTTTGATTGGTCACGTGGGAACACTTGCTTTCTATAGTGTGAAATCAAAACAGCAGTTGCAAGACGCCCATTGTAGAAATGGCAGCTGCATCGCAGTTCAAAATTGCACGGAGGCGCTGGCCATTGGAGGCCAGTGCGTATGAACTCACCTGCAAAAAATTCGAGACCGCAGTTGTGCGATGCGTATTGTAAAAATTTTAGCTGTACAGCAGTCCGTAAAAGTGAGAGTGCTTGCTGAATTAGGCTATTACACGCGAGCAGTCGTGAGTAATCGCAAAAAAATCAAGTGCGTTATCCCAGATCACTATTTTCTACGAAATGCAATCAAAACCACAGGGGCGTGACGCCTATCGTAACAATGGCAACTATATGGTAATATGAATATTTAGGGATGCTGGCTAGCCCGGGACACTGGAAGCAGGAGCATGAGGACAGGCAAGCGTAATGGCGTGAGATTCGGTGGGTAATCCTGGAGCCCCGTTGTCTGCAATAAGGAATGAGAACTGCAGTTTCTCGAAGTTTCCTATGGACATTTCAGCTGTAACTTCGTTTGAATGTTTGAGTGTGCTCATTTGGCAGGACCGTCAGAGGTAATAGCATGAGAACGCTCAAGCACAATCACATGACATTTGATGGGTAAACCTGGAACACTATTATCTATTGTTGGAAATGAAAACCACAATTAATTGAAGCTTTTTATGGAAATCGTCGCTGTATTGCAGTTCGATTATTTATGACTGCTATCTGGGCCGCGCCGCAAGAGACACAATTTATAAGGCTGTTCTATAGCCGGCTCTGCAGACGTAGCACCATCGAGCTTGAAGGTAACCCAAGTAGCTGCCAACGGTCGGCTTTCACCTCATGCTGAGGCACGGCCAGTGAGCTACTACTACAACAAGTTTTAAACAGCAATTTAAAATTACATGTTCTCGGTGGGATAGCCGAATGATTGATAGGGCGAACGCAGGATGCAGAGAGGTTCTTACAGACCCGCCACAGAATGCCCGCCGGTAGGTACAGAGTCAATACCTCGGAACAATACTACTGCTATTGTATTTTTAATTTTTCAAATTTAACAATAAATATATTTATACTGTCATCGTAAACAATACAAGATACTGTTATTGTGACTGTACACAATACAATACTATCATTGTTGTCGAAGCAAATATTGATGTCTATTGTCAATAAAATTATTATAAATGTTGATTACAAGCAATACTTTTTGCTTCAATCTCTCACATCAATGACTCGATATTCCTCCTCGTCCTCCTCAGTCGTTTCCCTTCGACTTCATCATCTTCTTCCGTTTCATTGTCATTCACGACTACAGCTACCAGCGCCAAATTCCACGGATCTAAATTTCGCTCGGGGAAACCCAAAGCTTCTAGCGTACGCATTTGCAGACTTCGACGTTTCTGAGAAAATTTCGACTTGCTCAGGGAGAACAACGGTTCAGCAAAATTCGACGTCGGGATCAGGCAACTGGTATCAATGTAAGTCGACGGGGGTTCCTGCTAAATACGCTCTCACTTTAATGTACACTCGGCAAAGGAAAGGCTGAGTTCGCCCATTTCGTCAGAATTATCACTCTTGGATAGCGATTTAAACAGGGAGTGAACAGAGGCAGTTTCATATGAATCCAATTGACCTACGCTCCCATTCCGTATCTTGATGATGGCTCTCACCAATGCAGGACAGTGAACAATACCTACATCAGTTCTATGGTACTTCTCGATGTGGAATGATGGAAACGATTCAATCAATGACTGGAACAGGACATGTGATTCGGCGATCGTGCCATCATGAGCAACAAGCGCGAGAGTAACAGATTTAAAATCAGCAAAGGCCACCTTATGCCGACGAATGACATTTCTGTGTGCTGCTAGTAGGGATCAATTCGGCAACCTCGGGGCTCGAATCATTAATATAAGACAGCAATCACTCAAACCGCTAAAGCATTTTGATAACTCCACGCCGAGTCACATTTTGTTTGACAGGGCGCAATGATGTTGACAAACGCAGTCTATCGGACTCTTCGGGTGCGGAAACCTTCGATATTAATTTCCTAACCAGTTCAGACGCCGATGAGAGATGTTATGCAATGTAGGCTCCGGCAGTCAAACTGGGACGATGACTGAGGCAACCCAACAATTGCCGATAAACAATTTAGTTGTTGCCGTGTTTTTTGAGAAATTTTCAAAAATCAGGCAGACTATTCATTCTTCTGGTAGGTTGTACCACCATAGTCTTGCACGGATGAACTCCACATGGTTTGCCTCATCAAGCAATGAGGCAAAATTCCAGCAAGAATATCTGGGGGTCACTGTCGAACTCTTTTCCAGACCATGTAAGGAAGAGACCTATTTATGTACCAAGCACAAGTTACACAAACGACTACTAAAGATACGCATCAAAATTTCATGAAGGCAAGGAACTTACCAATAAAATGGGTTGACTCTTCTGAAAAGCCAACGAACAAGTGAGCATATTGCGACGGCGAGTTTGCAAAAATACATGTTGTCTTTTCAACCGCCGTGACCAATCGGAGCATGTACTCCTTCAATGCCCTTGTGGAAATACTTTGGATAGGCTGGTACTCGCACCACTTGTGCGCTGTCTTTCGCAAAACATCAGTTCGTGCTCATCCATACAGATTCAATCGAGCCGTTCGTAGATTTTGAGTCGATCATGTGATCATCCAGAGGCGATTTACCGGTCGCCGACTTTATTCCAGCGCTGCCCGTAGATTAAATGCTGTCAGCAGCGTGCGAGTTGAAAACTTGCAAATAGTTTGGATGTTAGGTTTTGATGTGAGTCGTCAAGTTGTTATTGCAATCGGTAGGCGACGTCTCACTTTCGCTCCAAACCACAGCGGCATTTCCAGAGTCTAGACACTGGATCGTTTGGAGCACTGCCAAAAAAAAGCTGGCAGGTGGCTTTGTTGGACGTTGGAACTTTGAGATGGCCCTGCGAACTAAGAGAAGTCATCGGAATTTGGATTCGAGAAGAAGAACGAAAATAATCGTTTTCCACTAAGCACGCTGCACGCAGACCGCGATCCATTAAACTCGGCGAGACTAAAGACTCTGGAGGTGCTGCTAAAACTTAACGTCTAAAAACTAAACTGCCTATAAGTATTGCCATAATATTGATATTGCTCATCTGGGTAGTAAAATATATGGATATTGTTAAGGCACCCAAACAATATGTTGCTAACAACTCAATACAGCATATTGTCCCATAAGTTTACTTTAGTGGAGGCCTGGTAGTGACTAATGGTGACATCGCACCTTAAGCTAGGTAAGCAGGTCATGTTTTGAGTAGCATGCCGAACTGGTTTGGCACCAGTGATTAAGGCGCTCGCCTCGACCAAGGTCTGGCCGAGGTCGTGGGCTCGAGCCCCCTATCATATGCGAAATGCCCGAATAGCGATTTAGTTCTCTTATGGTGCTATGAAAATAAATTATTATTATTATCACATTATATTCGAGGAAAGCTCATGCGGTGCAGTCACAGCGAAGATATCAGCGGAATACCCGAAGATATTACGAAGAAGTCAGGACAAGTTCAACACAGCCCTTGGAATTACCCGAGGCCGCTCTCTAGTGCGGGAGGAACGTGAGGCCATGGCGTGAGAACGCGCTAGCGGAATCGCACGATATCTGATTGGTAAACTTGGAACGCTGCTGTCTATAATTTGTAATCAAAACCGCAGTTTCGCGAAAACTTTTTGGGGAAATTGCAGCTGTATAGCCGTTCGAATGTGCAAAAACGTTTGCTGGTTTTCCGGCCTCTGTAATCAGGTGCATACAGTTGGTGCAAAACTTTGCAGCTAGGCTAGTATGTCGTGAGCGTCGCAGTTGCCACATCGTATCATTTTATCTGACTTTCACTGGCTGCAAGTCAAGCACCCATCTAATTTAAGGTTCCAGCATTCACTTTTAGGTCCCTTCATTCTTGGCTCCAGCCTATTTATCAGATCTACTCCCCCACCAGGCTAAGCATCGTAGCATCCGCTTTTCGGAATCCAATCGGTAATTTATACCTCGTACCAACCTCAAATCCTACGAAGTCCGTGCCTTTAGTTCAAAGGCTATCAAAGCCCCGATCTTGCTTCCGACTGTGGTCACGGCATTCTCTGACTTGACGTCATTTAAAAAGAAGCTAAAACGCATCTATTTATCACAGCATTTAGTGGGTCCATTGGATTTGTTCTTTGTGTGCTTATGAGTAATAGATCACGGAACTGTTGGGGTACGTAATTGCCACATGTGAACGCCCTTTTAACCCTCCTATCTGTCAAATGGATGCCTGTATTATGGGTATGGCCTTTTTATGCTAAGGTGTTCGCTCTCTTCATCGTCGGTGACGCGTTCCTGCCACTGCCAGAATATCTGCGTTTAAAGCGCCTGAATAGCGATTAAGTTATCTTATGGCGCTATACAAATGAATTATATACATATATATATAATCATATATATATATAATTCATTTGTATAGCGCCATAAGAGAACTTAATCGCTATTCAGGCGCTTCACATATGCCTCGGGGCTCGAGCCCGCGACCTTATAAGTGAATAATAATAATGCACTTGATAAAGCGCCCTCAGATAACTCAATGTCTTTCTAGGCGCTTTGCATTTGCTGCAAAGGGAAACGCGATTGAATGGTGAGTAGCATCATGCTTGATAAACAACATGAATAACATGGTTAGGGGTGACATGCACAGGGTCAGCATGCAAGTGTGGTTAGTGGCAGAATGCACAGTGTCAGCACGCATAAGCACATGAAGGACGAATCACAGGGACTCACTAAATTCTGTCCTAAATAAATGTTCTCAAGTTCTTTTTAAATGCAGTAAAGTCAGGGGATGTTGTGACGCAAGTCGGGAGGGAGTTCCAGGCTTTGGGAGCATACGTGACCATGTGGGTGTTATGCAGGAGAGTTTTGTATAGAGCACTGACAATCTAAGCGGCTTTCTCGGTGCGCATTCGGTCGCCGACAGACTTCATCTCGCGAAACAAAGAGAACGTGGGAAGCCTAGCAAAGTCAGGAGAGCAGTTGAGGTAGTGAGTTCTCTATTAAGCTCTTCTAGCTTTATCTCTCCGCCTCAATTCCGTTCAGCTGCCCATTGTCTACATTCGATGAGGCCACAAATGACCTCATTATGAAATTCTTCTCCCAGTCAGAGAAGACATCCAGTCGTCTAGACCCTATTCACACTGTCTCACTTCTACGATTACCAATGCCTCGTACAAACCTCAAATCCTTTGGAGACTGTGCATTTAGTTCGTATGCTCCCAAAGCCTGGAACTCCCTCCCGACCTGCGTCAGAACATCCCCTGACTTGACCACATTTAAATAGAACTTGAAAACACACTTATTTAGGACAGCATTTAGTGGGTCCCTGTGATTCGTCCTTCATGTGCTTATGCGTGCTGACACCGTGCATGCTGCCACTAACGACATTTGCATGCTGACCCTATGCATGTCACCCCTAACCATGTTATTCGTATTGTTTATCAAAAATGATATTACTTACCATTCAATTGCGTTTCCCTTTGCAGCAAATGTAAAGCGCCTAGAAAGACATTGAGTTCTGTGAGGGCGCTTTATCAAGTGCATTATTATTTTCATTATTGTTACGATGCATAAGTCCGGTGCTGCCAAGCACAGCAAACATAATAAAGGATTAGCCTTAGGTCATGGCCCCGCAACTTTCCAAAAGGCTGTACTTAGGTCACGAATTAACAAAGTAACAATAAATCAAGAAAACTAGAGCCGCCTTTCTCAGTCTCCCACCTGCCGTTTCTCTCAAAGACTTTGGAACGAGTTTTGGCGGTCCATCTGCTCACTCTTGTATTTAAACATCAAACCCAGCAAGCCAGTTCTTGTCTGGCTGTAGAGCTAATCACTGCACAGAGTCAGCGTTGCTTCGGGTGTATGATGACCTTATCAGGAATGCAAATTTGGATAAAGTATCTCTGCTTGTTCTGCTTAATCTTACGCGACATCTGATACTATTGATCACCAAGTCCATCTTGAGCGCCTCTTATTTCCCCTGACAATCCCTGGCACATGACTACAGTGGCTAAGGTCCTATCTCCGAAGGAGATTCCAGAGCATTGTTGCGAACGGACAAAGGTCATCCGAGTAACCACTGAGTTAAGCTGTACCTACGGGCTTTGTGCTTAGGCCGCTTATTTTAGTAATTCATACTACCACCCTTGCCTATGCGATCGCCAACTGCAAGCCTAGGTTTTAGCTTCTATTCAAAAGACCTTCACCTTGTTGCCTTTGCTTTGATTCTTCTTGACTCTGCAGCACGTTAAATTTTGTCAACTCAGTTGCTTCATGTATTGCTGGCATCCGCACTTGGATGGCAGCAAGATTTTTAAAATTTGTTGATGATCAAAAAAGCTTACTAGTTATGAGAAAACTAAGTGTGACTCGGATATTTGAAAACTTAATGCTCAAAATCGGCTCTGCCAGCATATTTCTTTTTGCATTTGCATGCAATCTACGTGACCTTTTCCAAAACGTGCTTTTACGAGACGACCATATCAGCTGTACCGCCAGGTCTGCCTACTTTCAGCTGCATGACATTTCTAAAACTCGCGATCGCTTAAACAGGACTACTACATTGAAACTGGTCCATGCAATGCAATGAAATGTATCTCCGTCTGTAACTCCACAAAGCCATAAAGACCATGTGGGTGTTACGCAGGAGAGTTTTGTATAGCCAACTCACAGCCTAAGCTTTCGGTACGCATTCTGTAGCCAACAGACTTCGTCTCACGCAACAAAGAGAAAGTGGGAAGCGTAGCAGAGTCAGGAGAGCAGTTGAGGTAGTGAGTAGCATAGAAGTAGCAGCTTAGGACCGCTGAAAAGGATGAGCTGTAGTTGGCAGCAGGACAGTAGTTGTCGTTGCGTAAGAGTTGTTGAAGCGAGTTCCACAGTCTAAGACCTGCAGAGCTAAAGCTTCTGTCGCCAACGGTCTTTAAGCGGAAGAATGAATTGGTGACAACCTGTCTCTTGTCGCTTCTCTAGCTTACTGCTTGATGGTCTACTGGCGCGTTAAATCAGGCATTTATAGTTCGTGTCAAACTTCGCAGCTTGGCTCGTCTGTGGTGGGCATCGCAGTTGCCTTATCTCACCAGTTCTCGCTGACCTGCACGGACTCCTAATCAAGCACTGTATAGACTTTAAGGTTCTGTCACTCACTTTTAGGTCCCTTCATTCTTTGGCTTAAGCCTACCAATCAGAACTACTTCCAAATCTTGCCAAGAATCGTACAGCCCGCTGCTCTGACGGAGGGATTTCGCGATTGCACGGAACGACCGTGGCGTCCTTATCCAAGTAAGCAAGTCTGAACTTGAACAATATTGCGTAGGCGAGCGTGCATAGAATTTACCGTGGTGCTGATTTGCCCAGCTCGTGAAAAGTCATTTTGGCAGAGGAACCATTAATGCCACGCAGAGGTTACTGGGGAAATGGTCGTCGATGAGATCAGAACAGACGAGCATTAGAGGAAAATATGCATTTAGCTACTGTTAATTTAGAAATCAGACCAGCTGCTTGCATGACTTCCGATAAATTTAACCGCCCATCAGATTTTTCTAATTAAAAGACCCGTATGACAGAGCTATGTAAAGACCTAGTAATAGTAGTAACTAAATAATGTTGGTCACTCACTCTAACGGCTTTTAGTTTCTGGAGGCATTAAGTAAAAAACCACACCTTCTCGCTAAATTTTGGCTTTTTAGTACGTTTACATTGAGCATTTTTTTACAATTTGTTTGCTATATGAAGGTCATCTGGTCATAGAGCCTCATTTATACGGTGGCAGAAGAGCCTTGGCGGCTATCAACCAGTTTACAGCAGGCAATAAAGAATTTTGTGCTGAAGGACTCGAACCCACGACATGGTTCGTGAAGAGCGAGGACCTTACCCCGGTGCTGTGAGATTCAAGGGCTGTGAGTTCAGATGGCACCCAGTGAAACTATTCAATTAAGCGATATATGGATCAGGCTTAATGCTGCGTATTCCGAATGCCAGTGCTGCCTTTTAGTCTATTATGACTAGAATGAGATTGGACTACAGCCTTGCCCAGTTGACGTGTCTTTGGCAGGGGGGGGGGCGAAGTCGTCTACCTTGCGGCGGGAAAATCTTGCGAATTAGGTGCGCACGAAAAAGCGATAGCCACCCTTTGCACTACGCGGTGCATTACCTAATGCTTAGACACACGGCGTCGTACAAAGAGCGACGGTCGGGCAATCGGAAGAAAATCTGGAATCTCGACGAAATGGATTCGGAAAGTGAGAGCAGGAATCTGGCGACACATTGGCTTCTTACCTCGCTCGCCTCGGTCGCAGTGGCCACGTCAAAGCGAGCTACAAAGCAGAGCGACAGTCTCGACTAGCGCAGCGGCGCACAATTCGCTGTTGCGCTCTTCGCAGCCGACGCAGGGTAGACATAAAATATAGCACCCGGAGATCGTGTGTCGGAAGCCCGCGAGCTGCCCTGTGTGGAAGGGGGCTCGAGCGCTGCCCTTGGGGGCGAGATGCAGCTCCCTTTGCGAAAGGAGGCGTGAAGTCAGTCACACGACGCTTTGAGTTGGGCTTCCTCACCTGCTATTCTCGCAACTTTAGATGATAACGAAGGAAAAGGTGACAGTGTGAAATGGCTTGGAAGATCGTCGGAATAAGCATTGCCAGCATGCATTTTTCGCGTTATAGTGAAACCGTTTTGCGAAGTAATTGAGAAATACGCGCAAACTACATGTTATACTAAGTCAAAAGAGTTAGGCTTACGCGTGTCAGAAAAAAAGGGTAATGAATTAAGCTACAGTGGCAGCGAGCCTAAGTGCTGCAGTGCAGAGCGAGAGGACAGCCTATGGGCTAGGGAGATATGGGATACATATCCCAAATCTCGGCTCACGCCGATGGGACGACGGGAACAAGCGAACAGCTTTTGTATATGTCCACAAGAACGTACTCTCCTACGCAATATGATAAAAGCAATCAGATGTTCGTTCAACAGGTCTGAAGTGTACAGATACCGCAATTGACTTTCGCCAGAGTATCCATTTTGATAAAGGTCTGCAATCGTTAGAAAAAGCTGTCAGTGCTTGGTCAACTGGAAGTGAAATGGAAAGAGACGTTCTACGTGGCAACGACGACGGGAATGTCACTGCCTTAGCTCTACTACCGAAATCTAGGTGTCATATTCCAAAGCGACCTCTCGTTAGACGACTATATCAGCTCCACAGTCAAATCCGCCTATTTTCAGCTTCATAACATTGCTAAAATTCGGGCTTGTTTAGATAAAGATACCACGTCCAAGTTGGTCCATGCATTCGTGACATCTCGTCTCAACTTCTGCAACTCACTGCTCACTGGCCTACCAGCATGTGCAATCAGGCGATTGCAGCTTGTGCAAAACTCTGCAGCTAGGCTTGTCTGTCGTGAGCGTCGCAGTTGCCACATTACTCCACTTCTCGCCGACCTGCATTGGCTACCAGTCAAGCAACGGATTGACTTCAAGGTTTTGTCGCTCACTTTTAGGTCTCTTCATTCTATGGCTCCAGCCTATCTTTCAGATATACTACCCCATCAGGCCAAGCATCGTACCACTCGCTTTTCGGAATCCAACAGTCTGCAAATACCTCGTACAAACCTTAAATCCTTTGGAGACCGTGCATTTAGCTCGTATGCTCCCAAAGCCTGGAACTCCCTCCCGACCTGCGTCAGAACATCCCCTGACCTGACCACATTTAAACGGAACTTAAAAACACACCTATTTAGGACAGCATTTAGTGGGTCCATGTGATTCGTCATTGATGTGCTTATGCGTGCTGACACTGTGCATGCTGCCACTAACCACATTTGCATGCTGACCTTGTGCATGTAACCCCTAACCATATTTTTTATTTTGTTTGTTTTTCAAGCATGATTTTACTTACTATTCTATTGCATATCACTTTGCAGCAAATGTAAAGCGCCTAGAAAGAGATTAAGTTCTCTGAGGGCGCTTTATCAAGTGCAATATTATTATTATTATTATTACTAGATCTGTCTGCTGCCTTCGACACCATTGATCACGAAATTCTGCTTGAACGATTGAGAACAACGATCGGTCTGGCAAACGAAGCACTGGCGTGGCTTAAATCATACTTGTCTGATCGTGTTCAATCCGTGTCGTGTGGGGGTCAGGTCTCAGACATGAGAAGGGTCACCTGTGGAGTCCCTCAAGGGTCTGTGCTTGGTCCCTTGCTGTTCTCCATTTATACGCAACCTCTGGGAAAAGTGATTAAGGCCCATGGGATAGTATATCACTTCTATGCTGACGATACTCAGTTGTATTTGTCATTTAAACCGTCGGAATCTGCCGCAGCAACTGAGAAACTGAATGCTTGCCTTGCCGATATTCGATCCTGGATATCGGAAAACTTCCTGAAATTAAATGACGATAAAACCGAACTGCTTCTCATAGGGCACCCTAAGCGCGTAGCTGGATTAAAAGGCTTTGCTGTTCTTATTGGTGATGCTATTGTGCGACCTTCACCACGTGCTAGTAATCTAGGTGTCGTGTTCGACAGCTGCCTCGATTTCAAAAGCTTCATTCAGAAGACTGCCTCTACAGCTAGCCATCACATCCGATCCCTATCCAAGATTAGAAGCTGTCTCCCACAGTGGCTTGTAAAAAATTTAACTAGCTCTTTAGTTCTGTCTCGGCTTGATTATTGTAATTCCCTTTTGGCTGGGCTACCAAAGAAAGCTATTATGCCACTACAGCGGACTATAAATATGGCTGCAAGGCTGGTCTTCAAGTCCCAGCGGTTTGAGCACGTGTCACCTTTGCTGGAAGAGCTAGGATGGTTGCCGGTTGAGCAAAGGATACAGAGCAAAGTTCTTATGCTGACCCACAAGGCCCGCCACGGCTTGGCTCCTTCATACCTAGCTGAACTGCTGCATCAGTTTCAGCCTGTTCGCGCCCTCAGGTCCTGTGTGGACAATAAATTAGCTGTCCCATTCCTCAGCTTAAAGACAGTTGGCGACAGAAGCTTTAGCTCTGCAGGTCCTAGACTGTGGAACTCGCTTCCACAATTCTTGCGCAACGACATCTACTCTCCAACTGCCGACTATGGCACATCTTTTTCAGCGGTCCTGAACTGCTACTTCTATGCTACTCACTACCTCAACTGCTCTCCTAACTCTGCTATGCTTCCCACTTTCTCTTTGGTGCGTGAGATGAAGTCTGTTGGCTACCGAATGCGTACCGAAAGCCGCTTAGGCTGTGAGTGCGCTATACAAAACTCTCCTGCGTAACACCCACATGGTCTTTATGACTTTGTGGAGTTACTGACGGAGATACATTACATTACATTACATTACAAAGAGATTTGGTTCTCTTAGGGCGCCGTACTAAAGAATTATTATCACCGAAGTGCATGTTTGCGTCTTTAAAAAAAATTTCAGTTAATTTATGGTACCACTACTACACCTACGCTTGGCACGGTGGTTTGCAAAGGATGCAATAAAACAGAAAACGTATCGTAAAGACTATCTGGTAATCATCACACTGACAGACTTTAAGCTCCAGAAGACGAAATTCAAGCCACAAATCTGTAATGAATTTACTTGTGTAATTCGTCTCCATTATCGATAAATAATTTTAAATTATCAGAGCTATACTTCTGATAAACTGCGCAAATGCATGCTGTGAGTAGCTGCATTACAATTGAAGCGGACCGGGTCGCGATATCATTTTGTGTCGCTTAATACTCGGCTTGTCGAATTCAGAAAATATATTAGGCCATTACAGAAACTCACACCAGCCAGGTAAAACTCTTTTAGACGGAGCGTTTAATAATGGTTGATAGCGCTCGCTAACAACCACTGTAAAGCGGTTTGTTGCCATTAATTCCTTATGTCTATGGATTCAGCGTAAACAATTTACGATACAGTAGCACCGGCTTTACCGACTCTGCCTCATCCTCCTCGCAGAGCACGGCTTTTACACTCCCGGAAAAATACCAAACTGCGTGCCTGTTGCAGGAGAACCTCTCTGTAAGAGTCATCTATGTTTGCAAAGTCTGTCAATGCGGGTTGAAATTTTCAAAACGGTCTTCCGCCAGTTGCAACGCATAATTACCCGTCCCGCATGTAAGTATTGTTTTTCCTGTGAAGCAACCAGAGAGCTAATGAGAGAGAGAGAGAGAGAGAGAGAGAGAGAGAGAGAGTGAGAGACGTTGACAGTGGCGTAGACAGAGACAGAAATAGGATGGGCCTGATTAGTCAGCTTCAACATTTCCCGTCGTTCCACGATAAGCTCAAGCTATTTCTCCCGCGTTGAGTGGCAACCATATGAGTTGTCACATTACTCCACTTCTCGCCGACCTGCACTGGCTACCAGTCAAGCAACGGATTGACTTCAAGGTTTTGTCGCTCACTTTTAGGTCCCTTCATTCTATGGCTCCAGCCTATCTGTCAGATATACTACCCCATCAGGCCAAGCATCGTACCACCCGCTTCTCGGAATCCAACAGTCTAAAAATACCTCATACAAACCTTAAATCCTTTGGAGACCGTGCCTTTAGTCCGTATGCTCCCAAAGCCTGGAACTCCCTCCCGACCTGCGTCAAAACATCCCCTGACCTGACCACATTTAAAAGGAACCTAAAAACACACCTATTTAGGACAGCATTTAGTGGGTCCCTGTGATTCGTCTTTGATGTGCTTATGCGTGCTGACACTGTGCATGCTGCCACTAACCACATTTGCATGCTGACCCTGTGCATGTCACCCCTAACCATATTATTCATTTCGTTTGTTTTTCAAGCATGATTTTACTTACCATTCAATTGCATTTCACTTTACAGCAAATGTAAAGCGCCTAGAGAGAGAGATTAAGTTCTCTGAGGGCACTTTATCAAGTGAATTATTATTAATCGTCGGCGGTTAGTTCTGACGATGGCCCTATGACGGTCGATGAGGGCTCTATTTTACACCGTTCGGGTCTGCCCGTTGCGCCGCCATACCTCGCCAGACAGGCCGCGCCGCCCGGCGAGTCGCGCTCAGCAGCGGTCTGCATCGCTCGCCCCGGTTTCTCGCGAGCCTGCCACCTCGCTGGGCCGAACTCACACGTAGACAAGCCGCCGCTTATCGCGCGAGGCAGCGCATTGCTCACGGTAGTGGCGCCACTCACCACCCAGGCAGCATTCTCGGTCCGGCGACCGCCCGGCGGCTTGGCAGCCAAAATATTTATTCTCGCCTGCTGCTCGCGCTCTCAATTCCCCTCCACAGCCGGCTAGCAAGTGGGAGCCTGGCTCGACGAATCAGATCGCGGAACGCGGACGCCGGCGACGGCGGTGGTCTGATTTTGCAGTGCGGCGTGTGATGGCGTGGCGAACTCCCCCCCCCCCCCCGCCGACATAGGCGTCGGCCGCCGAAGAGTCGGCAGGCCCGGGCCTATCGCTCAGCCATCGGGCATTGGCAGAGCCAACGTTGTCCGGCCTCGCTCTCAGACGTCTGAGGCCGCCGCCGCTGTGGCGTTCGAGCGCACCGGCTGGCCGCCAGAGGGCGCCAGCTAGGCGGCGTCTTCTACCATAAAGGTGGCAGCGGTCGTGGCAGCAGCAGCAGCAGGTGACGCGCAGTACGGCAGGGTGCCGAGCGTCGTCAGGTAGTATGTGGTGCTGCCCGACTGCGGCTTGGTCGCGCCCAACCCCATGACGTTCGTCTGGCGCGCGCCGCCCGGCAGGATGCCGCTGCATGCGCCGCCGCTGTACGCCCAGTAGCCGGAGCACTGGACGCCGACGAACTGACAGTTGCCGCGCACCGACTGAATGAAGTATTCGGCGGCGATGTCGTGGTCGCACGTCACGAAGTCCCACACGGTGGTCTCTGCGAGGCGCAGCAGCAGCAGCAGATAAAGGGGGCGCGCTGCGACGGTGCGAGCAAAGCCGATAGGAGCTCGAGGCGAGGCGAGGCGAGGCGGCGCAGCGGCCACTCGGACTGGGCGCAGACTAAGAAGAACGCTTTAGTAGGAGATTAGTTGTCGTTGCGTAAGAATTGTTGAAGCGAGTTCCTCAGTCTAGGACCTGCAGAGCTAAAGCTTCTGTCGCCAACTGTCTTTAAGCGGAGGAATGAGACAGCTAATTTATTGTCCACACAGGACCTGAGGGCGCGAACGGGCTGAAACTGATGCAGCAGTTCAGCTAGGTATAATAATAATAATAATTCACTTGATAAAGCGCCCTCAGAGAACTTAATCTCTCTCTAGGCGCTTTACATTTGCTGTCAAGTGAAATGCAATTGAATGGTAAGTAAATGAAGGAGACAAGCCGTGGTGGGCCTTGTGGGTCAGCGTAAGAACTTTGCTCTGTATCCGTTGCTCAACCGGCAACCAGCCTAGCTCTTTTAGCAAGGGAGACACATGCTCAAGCCACTGGGACTTGAAGACTAGCCTTGCAGCCATGTTCATAGTCCGCTGCAGTGGCCTAATAGCTGTCTTTGGCAGCCTAGCCTAAAGGGAATTACAATAATCAAACCGAGACAGAACTAAAGAGCTAGTTAAATTTTTTACGAGCCACTGTGGGAGACAGCTCCTAATCTTGGATAGGGATCGGATGTGATGGGTAGCTGTAGAAGCAGACTTCTGAATGAAGCTTTTAAAATTGAAGCAGCTTTTGAAAACGACACCTAAAGTGTGCTTCGTAGAATCCATAACTCGACCACTAGTTCACGGATGATATTTGAAATGTGAGTTCAGCTCTGCCAACACATAATTACAGTAGTTTATTTAAGATTTCGATTGGATGAGTATTGCTATACATGTCCGTGATTGCAAGGAATGTAGCAACAGGACGTTTGATGACATGCGTAGCAAAACCTTTCAATCCAAAATCAGAAATGAACTCCTGCAGTGGTAGAAAAGCAGAGCTCGACTCACATTTGAAATTATACTTTCACATGTGTAGTACTGACCGACTTATGGAATATACAAGGTACACAACTATACTGTAAATGAGAACTGCTTAAAAGTCACAAGCCTGCCCCCAGCAGGCTGCAAACATGTACTTCTATGTAACAAGGTTTAACAAGTTGGGATACTAGTTGCGTGTAGTGCAGAGATTGGTAAATTTTGAACTTGTAGACATGTATCTTCGGGTTCGTTACCAGCTTAGTCACGGTTTGCTTATACATTTTTTCTCATTCCATGTAGAAATCATTAAAACGTACGACCCTTTTCTGCTACGTTTGGTTTCTGTAAGGTACCTTACACACATCTTTGGTTGTTCGACACATTTTCAAGTTTTTCTTGGCATTTACCATTAATTGCCCTCACCTTAATGTGCTTGAGTGTGCTGATATTATTTGGCTATCTGTAGGTGAGCCTGCGCAGAAGAAGCAGAGCCTCCATTAAAGCCTCCAGCGCCGCGGTGTTTCCCTAGCATAGTTTTAGCAGTTGAAGCGCTTCTTTTCTAGTGCATTTAAATTTCACAGTTCACTTGGAGCTTTACACCAATGCGCTATCGCTATTATTAATACTCACTAAGTACGACAGCCGGCCACTAAAAGATTGCTGCCTCCCTTTTCTGCTTTAATGCGAACCGAGGAGATTTGGGGGCTGATGATCATTTAGCTGTTTTACATCTAGCGTCGCGAAGGTTCCTGTCGACTGTCAGGAGAAAACTCAGGTCAGCGCAGCAACAAAAGTTGAACTCCGGTCGATATTAAAACCCGGGTTCACACGGGGCAGAGTCCAAGGCGCGGTAAGCACTCGGCTCCCAAATTTTAAAGCATTGATAGGACGTGCTCAAATTACTAAAGAATTCTCGTAAAACGTCACTTACCGGTTATTGCTTTTTGACAAGCCGGCTGGCTCCGACCGCCGTTAGGATAGAAGTCAGCGTGTCCAACCGCAGTTGACATGCCGAACCCTTAAATTGAAAAGAAACCGCTGAGTTCTCGAAACCGTGACTGTGCATTGCTTTCAGAGAACGTCTGGAACGCCACTGTGTCGACGCTCTATCCACCATATCTCCACCGACCGTATCGCCAGCGTCGCATTACGGAAGGACCGAGTCGTTGAAATAAACCAGCGGCCCGACCGGCCACTTTTGAACGCGAGCACTCTCCGATTCAACTTCGCTGGGCCAGCAGCCCGCGACCGCCGCGTTGAAAGCCCAATTTGCTGGCACACGCAAATAAATAAATAAATAAATCCTAGCTGATTAAACAGCCTCTTTTTGTATAGCGAAAGAACAGCCTTTACGGCTATCACCACCGCTTGCAGCGGCGATAAAGAATCGCCCACTGCAGGAATCAAACCCACGACCTCGAGACCAAGGCCGTGAAAGCAACCGCCTTACATAGTGAGCAATTACGACGAGCGCCTCCTCGCGACTTTTACTCCGTTTACCGGCGCCAGGGTCAAGCGATCGGACCGCTGTAGAGGCGCGCAACTACTCTCAAGGTCATTGAAGGCAACGACGCATGCCGCTGCCGCCGCCGCCTGCCGCGATCGCCGCAGACGCGAGCTCGCGACGCTGTCGGCGCGCGAAAATGGCGTTTGCGGCAGGGTTGCGACCGTTGGTGCTGCCGCTTTCGGCGCGCGAAAAAGCGGAGGACCCGACGCGGCGCGGCGATCGCCGAGCTAAAGATGGCTCGCGAGGGGCTACAGGGGCTACTACAGGGGCTATAGGGGCCGCGAGGCAGGGCAGCAGCAGTGTAAGAGTCGGCATTTTAATTGGCCCCGTCCTCGCCGCCGGAGGACGACGCGAAGGCCTCCCGTTCGGGCAGCAGGTCGGCGCCGCCGCCGCGCGCTGCGCGACGGCGGCGGCGGCGCTGACCTGCGACCGCCGCGGCAGCGCTCAAGTCGAGAGAGACGCCTAACTGGACCGGCGGCGCAGATCTTGAGCGACGCGTCGTCGAAGAGCGAACGCGCGCGCCAGCCCTACGCCGCCGCTACCGCCGCCCCGCCCAGTACGACTTATGATGGATTCCTGCCGAGACCGAGGCGCCGCTGTCGAGGCTCCTCGGTCGCTACGAAAATTAGACTGCGTCATCGTCTGACCTTTCTTCCACCCCGCCCGCCCCGCTCTCTTGCACTTTCAGGTCGTCCTTGTACCTTGAGCTGGCTCGCCCCAGGCGCTCGTGCTGTGTGCGGAGCTGACTTGCGCAACACTCACTCGGCGACATCTGCTCGCCTGCTTCCTCCAATCAGGGCACATTTTTTCGCAGCCGTTTATTGCCCTGCTCCCTCGGCCTCGACCTCGACCTCCTTCCTGACTCAGCTGTGCGTCAAGCGCTTGCTTTCAGACAGGAGACGATGAAGTCTGCGAGCTACCGTGCGCTCTCAGCGAAATCTGCTTGGACTTGAGATTGGGCAAGTTCTAGGAAAACTTCCCAGCGTAGCAGCAACTTTGACTTGGTGGCTCACTTTATAGGGCTGAACAGACGAAGATATATCGCGAGATATTTTAGAGGCGAACAGCATCCGCACGGACTCTATATACATACATGCATATATATATATATATATATATATATATATATATATATATATGTATATGTATATATATGTATATATATATATATATATATCTTAGCTAAACATTCATCAACATAGGGGAAAATGCCCTACCCCGGGGGAAATTTCCTAGGGTGCAACGAGGGGGATGTCTTTATGACATTGTGGAGTCACAGACGGAGATACATTCCATTACATAATGTCCAGGAGAATTTCCAATGGGGGGGGGGAAATGATGCCCTACACTCAGCGCGCTTACCTCTGGCGAGCAGCCAGGAGGTTTTCCACCAGTTTTACCGAATTCCGCGCCGCCTCCAGGGAACAATAAGACGCCGCCCCGGCAGTCCGACTGCCGACTGCTTGCGTCCAGGTGCCCGCCATGGAGCTTCGCCGCGATTCAAGCTCAGGGCGGGCAATGCCGCGCAAACGCTCCCATCCCATCAGATCCCTTGTAATGTAATGTAGTGTCATGTGATGTTACTCCGTCTGTAACTCCGCAAAGCCATAAATGCTAAGTAGGTGTAACGCAGGAGGGTTTTGTATAGAGCACTCACAGCCTAAGCGGCTTTCGGTACGCATTCCGTAGCCAACAGACTTCGTCTCACGCAAAAACGAAGAAGTGAGAAGCATAGCAGAGTCAGGAGAGCAGTTGAGGTAGTGAGTGGCATGGAAGTAGCACCTCAGGACCGTTGAAAAGGGTGAGCCATTGTAGGCAGTAGGGGAATAGTTGTCGTTACGTAAGAATAGTAGAGTTCCGCAGTCTAGAACCTGCAGAGCTAAAGCTTCTGTCGCCAACGGTCTTTAAGCGGAGGAATGGCACAGCTAATTTATTGTCCGTACAGGATCTGAGGGCACGAAGAGGCTCAAACTGGTGCAGCAGTTCAGCTAGGTACGGAGGAGCCAAGCCGTGGCGTGCCTTGTGGGTCAGCGTAAGAACTTTGCTCTGTATCCGTTGTATCTGTTGCATTCCTTCCCGGCATGCAGCTGCAGGATGTTCCGAAGCTCTCCTGCACCGCCGGAGCGAGCCTAGTCGCTGGCGAGCTGGCCACGACTTGGCCGGCACGCCAGAGCGGGCATGAAAGCGACGGCAGCGAGTCGAAGTAGGCAGGATGACGGCTAGCCGCTTACCGGCGTTGCCGCGAAGCATTTCCATGAAGCTCGGTGCGTCCGTGTGAATGGCATCGACGAAGGTGGCATCGCTCGGGTCCAGGCGATCCAGGACGCTGGCATACTCGAAGCCGGGCCCGGCCGGGTCAAGACCTACAAATCGAGCGCGACGGTGACGTGACGGCGCTCTTAACCTTCGGCTCGGCGATAGTCGCAGAGCCGAAGACTCGACTATAGGTTCGCAGGCGCGGCACGGAAAGGGGGGCAGATTATCGCGTGCGAAGCCGAGCGCACGAGGCCACGGGCAGACGCACAGCAGACCGGCCGACATGCCTGAACGACTGAAGCGGCCCTCGGCGAAGGTTCGTCGCTAAGCAACCAGGCTAGGCGGCGCCCGCGGAGAAACGCGAAACGCATTCGAACTTTTCGTCGACGGTGGCGACGGCACTGCCCACCCAGCACCTCTGTCTGAGAGCTTCACCGACTTCCTGTCGAGAATCGAATCGACTTGAAGATGTCCTGTCTGGCTTACCCGTCGCTTCGCTGGCTTGCACCTGCCTACCTATCCGACCATCGTACCTAGCCTGCCTACCCATCCAACTTCCTGGCTCCTTCAGTGCGCTCCCAACGCTCATGCGTTCCTCGTCTGCCAGTCCCCCTCTCGCGGTTTTTCGCTCTCAATTGAAAACAAGTGGCGATCTTTGAAAGTCCGGAACTCGCTTCTGGCTTGCGTCGCCACCAGTCGGCAGTCAGGCAAGCGCCGCCTAAAGCTCTCACACAAAAACGCTTCCAAATTGACTTAGGGTCATACAAGTTTCAAATAAAGACCAATCGGTTCTACGAAGCTTGCGCTACGCCCCGCCCACTGCTTGTCTTTTTTTGTTTCTGTATGCTTTGCCTGCCTACCTGTTTAGGGCGTGCTAGTATTCTACCGTCTCACTAACCGATGGCACGCTAGGTAAGGCGGTTGCTTTCACGACCTCGGTCCCGAGGTCGTGGGTTCGATTCCTGCGGTGAGCGATTCTGTATCGCCACTGCAAGCGGTGGTGATAGCTGTAAAGGCTCTTCTGTCGCTATACAAAAAGAGGCTGTTTAATCAGCTAGGATTTATTTATTTAACCGGCTTATTGCCGTCTTACTAACCGGCGGTCTTGAGTGTCTTCTTGTGTTCTTGTGCATTACTGGCCTAAAAATGGGGATGCTTAGGCAAACTACTTTAAGGACGATGCTGCCCATGTCATTATCTGTTAGTAATTGCTACTCGTGTAAGGAGTTGTAAAACAAACACCCGGATGAAGCTTCGGTTCTGTTAAGAACCTGTACAAGCGGCCCTATTAATATTCTTATTATTCTAGAGATAGAGTTGCATGGTGTTTGCAAGTGCCTCGCAAAAGTTTTTGCCAACTTTGCTTGCGTGTCAACAGTTTTGAATCGATATATAAGATTGACCATTGGAGTTATGAATGACGACTACACCGAGATTAGCTCTCGGAATACATCAATGAAGCACAGTATATGGTCACTACGTTTAAGGAAAAAATTAATAATTATGTTACTAAAGAAATTAGTAAAAAATCAATCCGAGAAAATGTGAATGCGACACTTCCTTTCACTCATTGACTTTCGCGAAGCTAGAATCTGCATTGAGTTACCACCCCTACCACTCGAATCGGGTACTTAGCGGACTGACGGGCATCTATCGTTGGCGCGATTTAAAGACGGTTGGAATTGTAATTCCTAGTGTGGAGCTTCGGCTTTGTCGAACGGCTGAATTCAGACAAACATTTTATAACGCCATTCATAAGTATAATGAAATAGCTAATTCCGAAATTGTAGGTACCTATGTGAATAAAATGAAACTGCCGTTAAAAAAGCATACCATGCACTGCACAAATTGCACAGGGAACAAGCGCCCGGAAAAGCCGGCGGCACGTATCTAGTCTGCACGGCCGTGGCGGCAGTCGCCGAAAAGCCACGTAGGAGAGCGGCGGCGGCGGCGGCGGCGGCGGCGGCGGCGGCGGCGGCGGCGGCGGCGGCGGCGGCGGCGGCGGCAGTGAAATCGAGAGCAGAGAGGAGGCGCGGACCGGTCGCTCGGAGCGAGCTACGTGACGCTCTCGCTATTTCATAATGCAGAATTCAGCTACTACGACAGTTCAGTCAGGGAAGCCTGAGACAAGCCCACGCACCGGTTATGCGACCCAGGCCCGGCGTCATGCTACCGGCGTAGCCGGCCACGTGAGCGCCTAAGCTGTGTCCGATGATGTGAAACGTTTCCGGTCCGACGCCGGTGGCGTTGTGCACGGTTCTGATGAGCGCGGCGATAGCCTGCCCGACGATCTTGGTCCGCGCTGCGGCCACCGGGTAGATGGTCGACGAGCCAGACAGACCGCCCCAGTCGACGGCGATGACGTTATAGCTTCCTCGCCGAAGCAGCTCCGCTGCAAGCGCCTGCGGCGGAACCAGGAACTTGGCCTTGGCTCCTCCGTCGCCGCGCGGCGGGCCTCTGCTGCCCTCCCTCGAAAGATCTGGCGCTGCGGCCCCGGCGGCAGAAGCAGGTGGAGGCGGCGGCGGCGGCAGTAATGGCCACAGCAGGCACAAACAGCAGTAGTGCTGGAGGCAGCAGCAGCAGCAGCGTCTGCGGCAGCCTTTGGCAGGGTTTGTGCTGCGGGGCGGAGGGTGAAGGCGGGTGGGGGAGGGAAGGGGGAAGGCGGGACTGGCTGGCGTGCCTGCTGGCCGGCAAACAGTGGGAGCCGATGCGTCTGCCGCCGGGGCTTGCTTCATGCTTTGACACCAACTCGTTCTTAGCCGCCCATTGGCATCGAGCAAACGACGGCTGCGAATCGTGCCGCTGGCGCTTAGCGAGTCGTAATAAAGCGGGCGTAGCGGATGTAGCGGACGTAGCGGACGCAGCGATCGCTAATCTCCGAGTCCTCAGCCCAGAATTAATGCGCTCGCTCTTCTTGACCCGGGACGTGGGTTCAGAGTCCTGCAGGTGTCGATTCTTTATTTCAGACTGCAAGCGGTGGCGGCGGCGATAGCCCGTGGCGGCGGCGATAGCCCGTGAGTACTCTCCGGCCGCTATACGAATGAGGCTTTTAAATCAGCTGACCTTTATTTCAGACCTTAAACCTACCAGTGATTTGACAGCAGGAAGTAACGAACGGCACAGTGGCCGCTGCTCACTGCTCACCGCACGCTCGAACGGCACAGTGACCGCTGCTCGCTGGTCACCCGAGGCGGCACGTGACGGACGCCGCGAAGCAGGCACGCGAGACTCTGGATGAGATTGCAGGCGTCGAACGCACGAACGCCGGCGCGCGCAAAGCGGGAGCGAATTACCGCGGCCCACCGCAATCCGTCGCAGAGTACTGCGTCATCAAGCGAAAACCGACCTGAAATTGGCTGTGCGCGGAGTTCGAATCAATATTGAATATTGTAAAACACTGCGATTATAATGTAACCTATTAATGGCTCGCCGGTATGCTTGCCAAGTGGTAAAACTGCACGTCCCGACTAAGGTCAAGGTGGATGTACTCGATGACCGAGGCGTCGTGGGCTCGAGCCCCATGGCATGCGTGAAGCATCTGAATATAGATCAAGTTCTCTTAAGGTGTTATACAAATAAATTATATATATATATATATATATATATATATATACGTATATGAGATCTGGGCAGCCAATGAGCTGTTGGTGCATGTCGTAGCCACTGTCGAACGCTCGTAAACCTCTATTGCTGTCGATTAGACGTCTGTTCACTGTGGGTGCGGACTTGTTCATACCTGAATGCATTGGTGCAGGACCGCGATCATGCTTTCTTTACAGCATATGTAAAGTGTCTAGAAAGCGACTCAGTTCACTGAGGCCGCTATACCAATGCATTACTATTATTATTATTATCATCAAAACCGTCGTCGCCTTTACAAGTTGCTGTCTAATTTAGCAGCCTCTTTTTATAGCGGAAGAAGAGCCTTTGAGGCTATCAACACTGCTTGCGACCGCGGCGATACAGGATTGCCCACCGCAGGATTCGAACTAGCAACCTCGGGACCGAGGTCGTGATAAGCAACCGCCTAAGCTATTGTGCCATCACGGCTCACCACCGTGCTGCCAGATTCTGACGTCGGCAACAGTCGCCGCTCGTCGGCTGAGTCTAGCACCGCTAGGAGCGCTGCGTTTGTGGCTTAGTTCTGTCCGGACGTGGAAGCCGCACACCGCGTTCGTCGAGGCGAGTTCCCGTGCATTCCAAGGCAATCGGCGGCAGCCACCTGGGCGGCAGATTGCGGGGCGATTCCTCGCACGCCCGCTCAGCCCAGGACCCCCGGCGATAGGCGGATGCGCGCGCGCGCGCAGACGGCGGCTCGACAGACGCGGCCGCCTCGCCAGCGGGAGGAGAATGCGACGCGACCGACCTTGGGTGGGCGGAGCGCACTTTCGACTGACCGAGAATTTGGAGCAGCGCCAATCTCCGGGCATTGCCGAGCGTTCCCTGGCGGTGCGCGGCGGCGCCAGCTCGCCAGGGTTGCGTCGGCGGCGAGCTTTCGCTGCAGCCCGCCGAGTCGTTGACATTGCTACCGGAAAGAATACTTGCCGAGCGGAGATACCGAGGGCGAGTATAGCCTTCTGTCTCGGAGTCCCCCATAGGGTGGCAGTATGGAGAGAATGCTTTCTACCTCGTACCGTTGCACAATTGGCGCACGGTCTGACGAGTATTTCGCCACTTCGAAACCTGGGTGCTACTAGTGCAAGTTGAGCCGGCTTCAGCTCGCGCCGACTGTAGTTCGTATGTACGCATGTGTGTATGTGTAGTATGCAGGCTCCTCCTGTAAGCCGCTGGTGAGCTGTTAGAAGCACCACCGAGAGAGACCAGTGCACAGCTGTGGTCCACCTGTGATGCGGCACGGACAGAGCCTGTAACCCGCTGGTGCACAGGTGGTAGATTCACCATCAGCGGTCAGCCTGTGCACAGTTGTGGTCCTCCTCGATGAATCATCGGGGTCGACCAGGGGACCGCAGCAGTGGGAGCTGAGCAGTCGACGAGTTGTGGGGGGGGGGAGTCGAGTGGGAGCAGGGGCCGAAGGGAGCCGTGCGCCCTTCGGCTCCGTGCGCGTCGTATTAAACTGTTGGTGGCGGTCATCGGCCGGCTCTCTGCTGTGCGAATCGAAACTACACCGACCTCGTGGGTCAATTCGCGTAATTAGTAACGAGCCTACGAATGCTAGGCGCGCCTACGGACGCACGAGCATTATAACGGCGCCGCGGTTTCGCCTGGCGGTCAAGACGCTCGCCACTGACTCCAAAGGTCACGTGCTCGAGCTCCGCGGCGTAAGTCGCGGGCCTGGATAGAGGAAGTTCTTTTAAAGTAAATCGCTTAATAAACGATAATCGTTCAGCGCTGCGTCCGTAAGCCCGTTTCGACGCCAGTGTTGCTTTGCTGACATTCAAAACTCGAAAGGCTTGCAGTCGTGGAGTTTCTCTCCTCTGGGGCGGAAGTTTTCCACACTAGCCGCCGACACGGAACATCCGCTCGGGCTTAAAGCCTACGCGTAGCCTGTTCCGCCTGGGTCTCAGCCCAGGGGTAATGCACTCGCTCTTCCCTACCCACGTCGCGGGTTCGAGCCCTGCAGTGGGAGATACTTTATTGACCACTGCAAGCGGCGGTGATAGCCTCGAAGGCTCTTCTGCCGCTAGATCAGCGGCCTTCAACCTAAATAAATGAATCCTAGCTGATTAAACAGCCTCTTTTTGTACAGCGACAGAAGAGCCTTTACGGCTATCGCCACCGCTTGCAGTGGCGATACAGAATCGCCCACCGCAGGAATCGAACCCACGACCTCGGGACCGACGTCGTGAAAGCAACCGCCTTACCTAGTGTGCCATCACGGCTCACCAACCTGTGAGTCGCGACCCTTTTGGGGGTTGAACGACTCTTTCACAGGGGTCGCCTAAGGCCATCGGAAAATAAGTATTTAAAAATAACAATTATAGTAATACAGTTGACAAAGCACCCTCAGAGAACCCAATCTCTTTCTAGGCGCTTTACATTTGGTGCAAAGGAAACACGATCGAGTGGAGAGCGGTATCATGGTAGATAAACAGCATGAATAACATGGTTAGGGGGTGACATGCACAGGGTCAGCGTGCAATTGCGGTTAGCGGCAGCATGCAGCAGTGTCAGCACTCATAAGCACATCAAGGAGCTAAGGAGGAGCTCGAGGTCTGTAGGGGGCGGAGGCTTCGGCGAGGAAAACAAATCTCTCCGCCACAGCTGCTGCCGAGGCGAGGCTGCTACAAGTCCTGGGCTCCGTCTGGTTTATTCGGTTTCGAGTTTATTCTGTCTCGGTGCTGGTTTCAGTCACCCGGCATATTCAAATTTTACCGGGACAATATGCAAGCTATCCTTTGTTTTGAATTAAAAAAGAACTCTCCGCGCCGCCCGTCAATAGATTTTTCTCCGCAGGCTTTAGACCTAGCAACCATCCGCAAAATCATTTTCAGCGCTTATTTAAACTGTATAACTGCTGAATCCGGCATGGATTTACAGCTCTCCTCTCCCGGCGACCATCTCTGTGCTGCTAATTACGACAACTGTACTCGTGACGCAGCTTCACTTCCGATTTCTCTGCCCTGCATGATGTGAAGGCAGTTAACAACCTTTACCCCGCACGTGCCAAGCACTTTGGTTGTATGAAACTCTCCAGTGTAACACTTGCCGAGTCCATAATGCTCCATTGAGTTAATTACCTGCTTATGGGTTGACGCGCTCGCACAAACATCCTCGCAAAAAACACACTCACATCCACAACCCCACGCTTGCACTCACACACACACACACACACACACACACACACACACACACACACACACACACACACGCAAACACACAAAAACACGCTCTTACACACGCACTCGCACACACACGCGTGCGCGCGCGCGCACCCACACACATTGACAAACAAACTGGCGCATGCACGCGCTCATGACTTTCGAAGAAAACTCGCGGTAGAAGCGCCACGAATGAGCAATGAAGGCAGTTTGCATGAAATTCGCCACGAGCGGCTTTGCCATGCGTACGACTGAAACTGTATAGACGTCTCGGCGGCAAAGCGGCTTGGCACGAAACACTCGCAAGCCGGAGCGTAGCCCGGATTTTACCCGTGGCGTTTTCCCGACCTTGACCTTTCATGAGCCAGCGTGTCTTAGGAAGGCTGAAGGGGCTGGCGAGATTTTAATGTAATGTAATGTAATGTATCTCCGTCAGTAACTCCACAAAGTCATAAAGACCATGTGGGTGTTACGCAGGAGAGTTTTGTATAGCGCACTCATAGCCTAAGCGGCTTTCGGTACGCATTGTATTTCATTTCATTTTCGTAGCACCCTAAGAGTACCTAATCTCTAGCCAGGCGCTGCGCACATGCCGCGAGGCTCAAGCAAGCCCTCGACCAATGACTTCATTTACCTACCGACGCTGGTCGACCTTAACCGCGTTGGGCCAAATCAGGGATGGTTTGGATCAACGCGGTTGCACCACTCAAGGGCCCGCCGGGGGCTGTTGACTTCCTTGCCGTGGCCACGTACGTTATTACGACTGACTGTTAGCCAGCCGGCGGCTATGGAATCGACAGGACGAAAATTGTCAGACTGAAGAAAACTAGAGCGCCGAGAAAAGTAAAGACCTGATGTCATTCGCCACGCTCACGCTTGGACCAGGATGGGCCAGTCCTACGGTTGTGCAAGGTTTGGAACCAATGCCCGTACGCCGAGCTGGTTTGGTCTAGTGGTTAAGGTGTTCGCCCCGACCAAGGTCTTACTGAGGTCGTGGGCTCGAGCCCCGAGGCACATATGAAGCGCCAGAATAGAGTTAAGTTTTCTTGGGGCGCTATATGAATGAGTTATATTGTATTATTATTATTATATTATTACGTCATTTACGAGAACTCGGCTCGATCTCTAGAGACAGCAGCATCAAAGAACTGGAGGCTGGACAGCGAAGCGCGGGACCGCGTCTCAGCGCTCGGAGGACTCACTGGAGTGGCGCGGCAGTAAGTAGCCTGACGCACGCTGGCGCGCGACCGAGCCGCTCCCTCGAGCTAACTCATCGGACGGTTTCGGTTGGCCAGCGCTACGCGCGCGCGAAGTTCAGGCCAATCGGCCGACGTTCGCGACCGCAAAGCTAGGAATCGACGCCGAGCGAGGCGCGCCGCGCGAGCTCTTACCCGAACCCAGCGGACGCGCCGGCTTCCCAGGTAGCCGTGCACGAGCACCTTGGTGCCGAGGCTCGCGTTGAAGGCCGACTGCTGGACGCTGCGCGGATCGTCGAACGACAGCTCCTGAGCGCCGTGCCTCAGGCCCGCTCGCGTCGACAGGTAGAAGCGAGCGACCTGCTCGGGCGCCTCCTCGGGCGCCAGCATCGTGCCGAGGCCGCGCGCCTCCTCCAGGCCAGCGCCGCCGAGCGCGCGCGCCCACGACAGGCCCGCTCTCCAGGCGGCCGCCAAGTCGGACGCGTCTGCAAAGCGGAGCGCAGGAAGTGAGCGCGGGCGCGTGCGCAGGAAGTGTGCCGCGGCGGCGGCGGCGGCGGCGGCGCGAGGTTGCCGCCGCCGCAGCGGCTGCACCGCACGTGCAGCTGCTGCGGCGCAGCTGTCTGACGCCGGGATGCGGCTGGCTGCGACTTTCGCGCCATAATAATAATAAAAATTATACGTTTGTTTGTATAGCGCCCTCGGAGAGCTGAATCTCTATCTAGGTTCTTTACAGATGCTTTAAAAAAAAGCCATGCGACCAGAGTAAAATCCTGATCCGTGAGAGAACGGCGACTATTGCTTGTGAAGTTACGTGACGTCTAGTTTTAATAATATTAACACATTTAATAAAGCTCTCTCAGAGAAATCAATCTCTTTCTAGGCGCTTTACATTTGCTGCAAAGGAAACACAAACGGGTAGTTGGTGGTAGCATGCTCGATAAACAATAAGAATAACATGTTTAGAGGTGACATGCACAGGGTCAGCATGCAAGTGTGGTTAGTGGCAGCAAGCGCAGTGTCAGCACGCATAAGCACATAAAGGACGAATCACGTGGACCCACTAAATGCTGTCATAAATAGCAGCGTTTTTCATTTCTTTTCAAATGTAGTCAAGTCAGGAGATATCGTGACGCAAGTCGGGAGTGAGTTCCAAGCTTTGGGAATATACGAACTAAAGGCACGGTCTCCAAAGGATTTGAGAACTGTACGAGGTACAAGTAAACAATTAGATTCCGAAAGCGAATGGTACGATGCTTAGCCCGGTGGCGCAGTAGATCTGATAGGTAGGCTGCAGCCAAATAATGAAGGGATATAAAAGTGGGTGACAAAACTTTGACGTTGATGCGTTGCTTGATTGGTAGCCAGTGCAGGTCGGCGAGAAGTGGTATGATGTGGCAACTGCGACGCTCACGACAGTCAAGCCTAGCTTGGGAGTTTTGCACCACCTGTAATCGCCTGATTGCACATGCCGGTAGGCCAGCAAGCAGTGAGTTATAGAGGTCAAGATTGGATGTCACAGATGCATCGCCGAGCTGGATTGGTCCAGCGGTTAAGGCGCTCGCCCCGGCCAAGATCTTGCTGAGGTCGTGGGCTCGAGCCCCGAGGCAAATGTAAAGCGCCTGAATAGAGATTAAGTTCTCTTGGGGTGCTATACAAATGAATTATATTTATATTTATGGACCAACTTAGACGTGGTATCCCTGTCTAAACATCCCAAATTCTAGCAATGTTATGTAGCTGAAAGTAGGCAGACTTGACTGTAGAGCTGATGTGGTCGTCTAACGAAGGTCACTTTGGAACATAACATCTAGATTTCGTGCAGATTCAACAGAAGATATGCTGGCACAGCCGATTTTGAGCGTCAGCCTTTCCAATAGCTGAATCACACTTGGTTTGCCCATAACTAGTAAGTTAGTTTTATCATTATTTAATTTGAGAAAATTTGCTGCCAGCCTTTCTCTGATGTCATCAATTCATGCAGCAAGTGAGTTGAGATGTTTCGAGGTGCTCGAAGGCTAGGAGGGATCAAAGCAAATGTACAACTGAGTGTCATCCGCATAGAAGTGAAAGCCTTGATTGTGCTTGGCAATCACATCGGCAAGCGGAAGAGTATAAACCGTGAAAAAACCGGACCAAGCACGGAGCCTTAGGGAGCACAAACAATCACCGTCTCTCTCCCCAGGCACTTTGCATATGTTTTGAAGGAAGCTTATCAATTGGTGAATGACAAAATGCACAATTCTAGTGTGCATAAGCACACCCAGGGACATTCGTATCGACGGCGCCTATGATATAAAGGAACGGGTGATTGTGACTTGGGTAGCGATTAGCTCAAAAACCTGACCGGAACTTGTCTGCGATGTTTTGACGTTATGATACGCGAGTTTAGCTGGTCCGCCATAATTTGCCACTCTGCGGCAGCACAACAGATCTGCTTCGTACGGATGGACTTTGTAACTGAAAATTCCGTCGGACAGCCCTCCTTGCCTCCACCATCTCGTCTATTACCTATTTGCAATGCTCCGAACTGCATCGCAGGTGCAGCGGCGGCAGCGAGCGTGACGAAGTCTTCCGCTTCCGGTAATGTCCGGCGTCAGCCGGAGCGCTCGCAGATCTAGCCAAGAGCGAAGCGGAGAGGCTGAGAAACCCGTCCGCTCGTCGGCTCCTCAAGTGCAGCACGTGAACGGGGCAGCCACGTGAACGGGGCGCCCCGTGTCCAATTACCGACGCGCCCTCGACCGCCATTCGGTCGTCGATTCGGTAAGCGGTATGCCGAGGGGGGGGGGGCGGGCGTGCTAAAGTTGACCGCCGCATTCCTGCCGGCGGCCGCGGAGCAGGCGGCCGCGGCGCATCTCGCGGCGCATCTCGCGGCGCATCTCGCGGCGCATCTCGCGGCGCATCTCGCGGCGCATCTCGCGGCGCATCTCGCGGCGCATCTCGCGGCGCATCTCGCGGCGCATCTCGCGGCGCATCTCGCGGCGCATCTCGCGGCGCATCTCGCGCGGCGCGCGGCGCATCTCGCGGCGCATCTCGCGGCGCATCTCGCGGCGCATCTCGCGGCGCATCTCGCGGCGCATCTCGCGGCGCATCTCGCGGCGCATCTCGCGGCGACGCCGCCAAAAGCACCGGCGCCACACATCCGACCCAGGTACATCCGTCGCGGTAGCGTCCGTCCGTCCGTCCGCCGGCGCTGGGCGCTCCGCTCGAGTCTTCTGCCGCCCGAACGTTCGCGCCAACTGCACCGCTCCTCCACTGCACCGCTCCTCCACTGCACCGCTCCTCCATTGCACCGCTCCTCCACTGCACCGCTCCTCCACGTTCGCCGGGCGCCTCGCGCTACGATTGCTACTCGGCGGCTTCAGACGCCACTTTCCGGCGGCCGCTCGCTATGGTGGTGGTGGCCTCGCCGCCTCGAGGCCTTGAGCGGCCAACTGGCACCGCAGTAGCGGAGCAGGCAACGCGAGCGCAAAGACTTATACAATTCATTTATTTATATTTATATATTTATTTATTTATTTCATTTATATATTTATGATTCATTTATATAGCGCCCCAAGAGAACTTAATCTCTATTCAGGCGCTTCACACATGCTTGCGCCCTAACTCTCTCTCTCTCTCCGTCTGAGCTTCCGAGCTCTCCGTCGTCCAGCGGTTAAGGTGCTCGTCCCGACTAAGGTCTGGCTGAGGTCGTGGGCTCGAGCCCTGAGGCATATGTGAAGCGCCTGAATAGAGATTTAGTTCTCTTGGGGCGCTATACAAATGAATTATATTTATTTATTTATTGCGTCTGCAATAGCAGCGGGCGGCAGCGGCAGCGAGCGGTTGGTGGGGCGACAAAGTCGCTGAGCGGCCGCTAACGCCGAATTCGTGCGCTTGCTCTTGGTAAGATTTATTTCGCAATTGGACCCGGCTTTCCGACTAGGGCGGCGCGGCAGGTTGTCGCGAGCCTATCGCTTCCTGTCGAGTGCAGTGGCGAGATGTGGACACGTGACCATTGGCGAGCGGCTGCGAGCACGATCGCGCTTTCGGAAGTCTCTCGCTGCGACATCGCTGCAGCCACGCCGACTCCGAACGCGAAAGCAATTCGTGCTCCGAGCAGTTCTTCGGGCGAAGCTAGACCACCCCGCCCGCCCGCCCGCCCGCCCGCCAACGAACGCCGACGTTGCGTAATCTTACCTGTGCCCGGCCGCTCTCACAACCGGTGGACTGCTCATCCGGCTGATGAAGTCGAAGCGAGCAGACATTCAACAGCAGCGGCGAAAGGACTGGTTAGAGAGAGAGAGAGAGAGAGAGAGAGAGAGAGAGAGAGAGAGAGAGAGAGAGAGAGAGAGAGAGAGAGAGAGAGAGAGAGAGAGAGAGAGAGAGAGAGAGAGAGAGAGCACTTTTTGACGGACTCGCTCGTGTACGCGGTGACGTAAGAGCCTGGCAGGCCTTCGCGAAAGCGTTCAGCGGAAGATTAGGATAAACCCTGCTTCTGGGCACTCGTGAACACGATCTCAGGTGTTAAGTGCTAGCAGCTCAGCGCACCGGTTAAGAAGCATTGACTAAAGGAAGCGGCAGCCTCGACAACAGCTGCTTCGGCGGCTGCGGCGAGCAGCGGCAATAGCAACAACAGGTATCAGCGCTTCGACGCCGTGCCGTAGCCATTAGGTCATTGCGTCAACTATCGCGAATGGTGGGAGGTTGGCAGCGAGCGAGCGCGAAGCTCAGATATTGGCGGCCAGTGCCGCGCGCCGACGCTTACGACGCTTGCGGAGTAGCGGGGAGTTGGACGCCCTTACCGCTGGCGGTGGCGGCGGCGTCCTCGACACGCCCTCCGAGCACGAAGACCATAGCGAGCAGCCAACTTGCCATACTCTGTCCGTCCATCTTGCAAGCGGAGGGCCTAGAAAGCCTTCGACCCACGCGCACTCGAGAGCGCGCGAGCTCAGGTCAACGGGTGCGACTGCTGTGACCGCCGCCTCTCCGGGAGCACTTAAATACAAGGAGCTCGCGGTATCGCTTTCGCCGGTCTCGCCCGACCTTTGACCCTGGGGTATCGCTGCAGCAGTACCCACGAGCGACCAGCTGATGGGCGGTTCCGCTTGGCAGGAGCTAAGAGGAGAGAGAGGGGAGACGCGTCTTGAACTTTGTCTCGTCGAACGCCTCAACCCTCCGTAGGGTGTCACGTGCACGTACGCTCTCGCGAAAGTTCAAAGAACGCCTGTAAGCCAACGAGCTCACACGTAAGGCGACCGAGATTTTTGCGACATCGTGGCTTGACCTTGAGTTGATGGCCTTGACCTTGAGTCCACGTGGACTTGGCGAAAGGTCGAGTTGAGCCGCCGAAACCTCGGCTCGCATTCGATCTGGTAGCGCTTTCGCTGCCCGAGCAAGCCTCTCCTCACAGACCGGCCCAGTTTCAGCAGCGTCCTCGCACCCTCACGTCCGGCATGGATGATAAATTAGCAGCTCAGCTCCTCTGCTCAAAGACCATTGGCGACAGAAGCTCTTGGTCTGCATGTCCTGGACTGTGGAACTCACTTCCGCAATGATTACGCAACGACATCTACTCTCCCGCTGCAGACTACGGCAGTACTTTTCAGCCGTCGTGAGCTGCTACTTCCGTGCTACTCACTACCTCAACTGCTACTCTGACTCAGATATGCTTCTCACTTTCTCTTTGTTGCGTGAGATGAGCTCCGTTGGCTACGAATGCGTTCCGAAAGCCGCTTAGGCTGTGAGCGGGCCATGCAAAACTCTCCTGCGTAACACCCACATGGTCTGCGTGGCTCTGTAAAGTTATAGACAGGTACAATGACATTGCATCTACCCGTCTTTGCTGATTATGCGATTGCAAGCTGGGCAGGCTTGGCTGGCTAAACGGTGGTCAGTGCACGTTCCCCTTTGAGCCAGTGTGCAACCGGAGCCGGTTCTCGACGCACTGAAAGTTGTTGATGGCCAATAGTGGAGTGAAAATTGTCCGACTGCCGTTGCCGGTAGATAACGTAGTGAGGAACCTCGCGAGAGACTGCCAGAAAACCTCGGCTCTCATTGGCTGGCACGAGAAAGCAAAGAAAGAATAAATTGTGCAGCAACCCCGGCTCGCCACCACCCTACCGTCACCCTAAGAAGGAGGCTACCGCTGGTATATCGGTCGCTTACCTCAGACATGGCAGGTATGCAGAGCTGTGGCCTTGACACGCTGCAGAGGTCCAAGTCTAGGTCCGCAATTCAGCTGCTAGTGCTAAGTTTCAAACTGGGCATGCCCGAATGTCATTGATCAGTCTTCGCTCCTACTCCATTACCGTCTCCCGTTATTCTCGCTGCAGCCCTTGGTATGGAGCAGACCCTCTGCAGCCTTGCTTACATAAAGTGCCGAGAATGAGTTCTCTGAGGCTGCTATATCGATTTTATTATTATTATCATTATTATTGGGGTTCGACGAATAACCGCAATCCACTCTATTTAGGCTATAAATTGACATGACATTGGCACTACCGTGCTCAAATTTTGGGTGGATATCGAAGTACACCTTCGATTTGATCTATCTACCAAATTGCATGTTATTGTGCACACGCGCGCTTATGCAAGCGAGCTGCAACGACGGAGGCCTGTACCGCAATCTATCACAATCCACTTGAGTTCGCTTCAACACCACCACGAACCAGCTGCGCAAAGCTTCAACAAGTTTGGAATATAAAACTAAGCTACATTTAAAATTTACCTAGACAATTTCGCTCACGCGTTCTCACGAAGTCCACTGAAATAAGATGGGAGCGGCCCGGGCCAATACCGCAATCCACTGCGTTTCACCGCACAACGAAAGAAATCCTGTTCGAAAAACTCTTTCTTTGATTGACTATGACAATAAATTCTGCAAAAATTGTACTCCTACAATGTCACTTGCACTGGCACGGCCGTTTCGCTGCAATCGACTGCAAGAGCCTGGGTCAATACCGAAATCCACTCCAATCAACAGCATCCACCACAAAACGACTAGAAATAGATTTCGCAGACCTCCAGTTTTTATTGCATATTAAACCACACTGTGTTGCATGCTAATTAAAATAAAAAAGTTGTGTATCCACACACTCTGGCAATGCACGGCAATCGCCCGAAATGACCTTCGGAAAGACCTCAATTAAACAACTACACAATTATATGAAACTTGGCGGATAGATCAAATCAAAAACTTAAAAACACATCTATTTAGGAAAGCATTTAGTGGGTCCCTGTGATTCGTCCTTCACGTGCTTATGCGTGCTGACACGGTGCATGCTGCCACTAACCACATTTGCATGCTGACCCTGTGCATGTCACCCCAAACCATGTTATTCATTTTGTTTGTTTTTCAAGCATGATTTTACTTACCATTCAATTGGATTTCCCTTTGCAGCAAATTTAAAGCGCCTAGAAAGAGATTAAGTTCTCTGGGGGCTCTTTATCAAGTACATCTTTATTATTATTATTATTATCGAAGGTGTACTACATATCTGCCCAAAATTTGAGCACGGCAGCGCCAATGTCCCGTCGATTTTAGCCTAAACAGAGTGGATTTCGAAGGACTGCGGTAATTTGTCGAACATACATGCAGCCTTGTTCTCCCGTGGCCGATGGGGAGTGCAAGTGCCCATCCCCTTCCTTTGTGGCGAAGGGTCAAACGCCGTAGGTCGCTGGCATGCTGACTCGCTGTTCCGCTAACATTCAGACTGACTCGTCGCTGCTGACTCGCGCTTGCTGGCCAATCTTTCGTCTGCTCTCAAGCTGAATCTCTGATCCTGATGACAGTGGCCCTGCTGACGCTCATGTCTTCCCCCTCCTCCTAGAAGCTGCGCCTCCACCTAATAGCATGGGTAAGAGGTCACATCCTCGTGGCAAAACGTAAAACTGAAGTCTACCTGCAGGGCAGGCTTCCGGGAACTTTCGCTGCGTAAATGTTATTAATCCACGCACACACTGCTGCTTTCTGTTGTCTTCCCGCTACGAATGCTTATCAGCGAAGTCGTGAACAACCCTGAGCCTTCAGAGTCGCCTCAGTGGCTTTGGCCAGTGACTAAGGTGCTCGCCTCGAGCCAAGGTCAAGGTGAATGTATCTGACGACCAAGGTCGTGGGCTCGGACCCTACGGCATATGTGCAGCGACTGAATAGAAATGAAGTCCTCTTAGGGCGCTATGCAAATGAACTACATATTTATAAAAGGTATAGAAAAGTTAAAAGTTATATATTTTTAAAAGCTCCACCACATAGCACCCGCACTCCTGCTTGTACCCCTACAGGGGCAGAGTTCTCTTCCCGCCCAGCAGTCACCAGTCTCAAATCGTTAATGTGTGGTGATTTGCTTCCCATTCAGCCCCTTGGCTACAAGTAAACAGGTTCATTCCGCGTGTATCGAAACTGGTATGTATCCTCTGCATGCTGACAGCGCTGCCAAGACGCTGACCGGGACACTCCCGAAAATACGGCCAGTGGCAAAAGAGAAGAGAAATGCTTCGAAAACAAGTCGACCCGCCAGCAGTGAGTGTACAGACTTGCAGAGTTTGCATCAGACAAAAAGAGTGGTTTCAGGATCCCAAATGACGCGTTGGGTCAGGCCAGATCAAACGGATGCTTGACGATCTTACCTCCCGACACCAAGCGATACTAGCGTTTCTTGTCCGTTGCAGAAATCTCTTCCGAAAACCGAAGTTCTTGCGAACAACGTATGCAGAAACCGACACAGCTAAGACGTGTTTAAAGATTATCTGTTTGGTTTTCGACCATAGCGCGTTAGAAAGTACGTGCCTATGGACATCGGAACGCTTACCATTTCTGGCTGAATCCACCACGCCGGCGACGGGGTAAAATACGCCAGTGGCTAGTAACCTGCTTATTAGCTACGATCGTGCGTACATATTATCGCTTCTTCATCGTCGTCTAAACGCATTCCTAGATGCTATTGCTGTTGACAAGATCTGTGAATTGTGCATTAGCAGCAAAAGATGATGCCCCGGAGCCGACGCGGGGTCGGGAGCTGAGAATCCGCTCGTTTGATGGATGTACGAGCTGAGTACCCGCTCATTTGGTATTCCTAGAATATTCTCGAATCGCTCAGCGCGTTCTCTCTCAAGCTTCGCTGTGAATCCGCCTGCAATAATGCCGGCGGCCAAACTTAACGTTTGCCTTTGGACTCCTTGCTTAATGTGCAATAACCCACTATTAGTAAGTGATCTCATTTTTGAAAAAGGCCTTGACCTGCTCGCCTTGACCCAAACTTGGCTAAAATCGGTAAAATGCCACACAACTAATGACATGACACAACCCCGACAGTCTTATTCTTTTTTTTAACACCCCTACACCAATCAAGATTTGAGATATAGTCGCTATTACTGCACGCTCATGCTTCAATTTCAAGCCGTTTGCAGTCCCCTTGAAGCAGTTTTTCGAATCTATCGTTTTGAGTTCACCCGACAACAAGCTACCAAAGATGGCAGTAGTCTATCATTCTCCAGGTAAAAAGTCCTCCTTTATCTCAGATTTTTCGATCTCATTTCGATACTGTATAGAATAAATCGATGCTTCCTCGTTACGGGTGATTTAAAATTCATTTTTATAACTTATCTGACGTCTTCATCACTGAATTTCATGCACTGACTGAGTCGTTGTCTCTTGCGGCTAATGTGCATGGCCGTACTCACATCAAGGGTCACACGCTCAACAAAATATATTCTCCTACAACTGCACACTATCATCGCCAATGACTACTAAATTCGGTTTATCTGACCACATTTATATCTCATTCAGTCTACAATATATGCCGTCCTGGCCATCTAAAATCACTTTCGAATCGCGAAACCTCCAGACCCTTGACACTGATGCTGTCCGTGCGAGAATATCTGCTTCGCCTCTGCTGCTTCATACCCCTGCTGACTTGTCATCTTTAATTGATTGCTACAAGACGACGCTAGCTGACAAACATGTCAGCTAGCGTCGTGTTTCACCTCCGACAAGCTCGACGAAGCTCAACGTTTCACCTCCGAATAAGCGCACTGTGCGCCCTCGCCCAGATGGCCCGCTGTTTACCTCAGACATTAAACTAGCTAGGTCTACTAAGCGAAAGCTTGAAAAAGCGCATAAATACAGTCCACCGACAGGTATAAGAGGACTATCGTGCTGACGCTGTGCATGTCACCCTTAACCATGTTATTCATGTTGTTTATCAAGCATGATATTCCTCACTATTCCATCGAGTTTCCCTTTGCAGCAAATGTAAAGCGCCTAGAAAGAGATTGAGTTCTCCGAGGGTGCTGTATCAAGTGCATTATTACTATTACCATGAATCGCACCAGTAGATCCTAGCAAAGGCCAAGTCTATCTTCTATAAAAAACAGTGTTGCTTCACAGACGCACAATATACAAATTCTGACGTATGCGATCAACCATCTCCTTAACCGCTCCCGTGTTAGGTCCTTACCTAGTAATTCTTATGATGGTCTCCTTTGCAGCAAATGTGAAGTGCATAGAAAGAGACTGAGTTATCTGAGGGCGCTTTATCAAGTGTATTATTATTATATCGCTTCCCTAGCTTCTCTGTCAACTAGATAGACAAGATCAAGGAATCCATCCCTAGAGTGGCAGCAACCGGCCTGGAATCATGTCCCTCAATTCCCTGAAGCTCCTCAATGTCTACATTCAAGGAGGCCACTAACGACCACGTTATGAAGCTCATATACTAATCAAAGAAGACAACTAGACCTCAAGATCCTATTCCTACTGTCCTCCTTCTACAATGCGTAGATCAGTAGCTGCCATGCATAATTAACATCGTAAATGTGTCATTAGCCTCACGTCATATCCCAGTACCTTTCAAAGAGCCTTTAGCCAGGCCACTACTCAAGAAAGCAACACTAGATCAAGAGAACTTGAGCGACTTTCGCCCAGTCTGCGTTCTACGTTTCCTATCAAAGACACGTGAACAAGTCGAGGCAGACCAGCTGAACTCATAGAATGAAACCTCAAACCTTGCTAGCGAGTTCCAGTCTGGTTTTAGAGCCAATCGCATCATACAGTCTGCATCGCTTCGGGTGTATAACGACTAACTTATGAAGGCAGACTTATATAGAGTATCTTTGTTTGTTCTGCACAATCTTTCAGCAGCTTTTGATTCTATCGATCACCAAATCTCTCTTGAGCGCCTCGAATCTCGCCTGGTAATCGGCAGCTTCTGATACTAGTTCAGCTGATTTACCAGGCTTATTTATTCAGAAGCAGACGAGCCCAGGTGGCTATCACTGCCGCTTGCAATGGACAATAAGGAATCGACCATCAAAGAACTTGAACCCAAAACCTGGTTGTGGAGAGCAAGCACCTTACCTCGAGGCTAAGGCCATACAGCCTCACGCTGTTGGTGGTAATGAATGGACATTAATCGCTCTGTCTGCCAGTACATTTTGGCCGAGTTGTCTTGTATAAAGGAACATTTCTTGAGGTGAAACTGAGTAAGGACCATTCATACCTTACCGACTCATGTGAAAAATTTCACATGCCCACCAGGGGATTTTGGGTTTTTGCATTAGAATAGACATGACTATGAAAATACATCTCTACTCGCAAGTATTTATCATAACTAACCAACTGCTCGCTCAAATGACGCTGAAACGGCACCCTGTAGGCATTTGATTACGAATCTGGGTCAATTGAAGTCAGGTTAACAATGAATAAACCTAGTTCTTACTGACGCCAAATATGAATTATAGTAAAGAATTAAACCTCTCATTTCAAGGATTAACCATTAAAATTAATCCACGAATAATACGGTATCCACTAGCATTATATTGACAATTGCGACAGTATCAAATACACTGCTGAATTCATCATGCAAGACAATGCCTACCATCTCGAAATAGCTGGTTCGGTCTAAAAACACTTTTTCTTCCTGAGTTATCGCTTAACTTGTAACTCCTCTTTCTTAGCCAAGCATCCAAGATCCTGCAAGATTCAAGTTCAAGTCATTGACCTCAGAAGCTATTTTTAGAGAATGATAAAACACAAAAACTGATGAACATACGTGTTAATAATGCATGGAATACATGTTTGCATGTTGAAGCTATATGCGTGTCCCCTGCAGCCAAGCTATGCATGTTGACATTGTGGATATGTACCGCAAACTATTTGATCATGCTTCCCCTACAGCTTATATAGAGTGCCTGGAAAGAGATTAAGTTATCTGAAGGCGATATATAAATACATCACTATTCTTATTGTTATTCTTAATAACTTTCATATGGTAATTAAAGAGTCTCATCCTACAGGAAATGCAAAAAGACGAGGGTACCAGAGTAATTAGCTTGCTTAAAAGTTAAAAAATGTCTGTGAGGAATTTAATAATATTTAATTACCTAAGTCTGTTTGTGGCATTGACGTCAGCTTTATTTCACCCTTAGATGATGCAATTTATCGCTTAATCGCAGCCACATATGCGTTATACCAAACAACCTTTATGACGGCGATAAAGCCGATGGATATTCAAAATAAAATCCATAGTCTGCAGGATTTCTAGAGTCAGAAACTTCATTCTAGAGGCCTACTTGGAGTCTTTGTACCAAATCACTATCTCTCTCTCTCTCTCTCTCTCTCTCTCTCTCTCTCTCTCTCTCTCTCTCTCTCTCTCTCTCTCTCTCTCTCTCTCTCTCTCTCTCTCTCTCTCTCTCTCTCTCTCTCTCTCTGTCTCTCTCTCTCTCTGTGTCTCTCTCTCTCTCTCTCTGTCTCTGTCTCTCTCTCTGTCTCTCTCTCTCTGTCTCTGTCTCTCTCTCTCTCTCTCTCTCTCTGTCTCTCTCTCTCTCTCTGTCTCTGTCTCTGTCTCTCTCTCTCTCTCTCTCTCTCTCTCTCTCTCTCTCTCTCTCTCTCTCGCAGAGCCATCGCCTTCAATCCTGTCGCTGCTGCCCTCATCTCGATGATTGTTTCCCTGTGTAAAGCTACGTTTACCCGGCTGACTTTCCTCCTGACAGACGCCGACTTTCATCCTAGTTAGGACTTTTACACGACAGATTTAGTCACGCCTGCGAAAGATTTGGTGACCGACTTAGTCCCGCCCACAGCTCGTACTCTAATCGAGGTGGCTGGTATGAAAGAGTTTCCCGGAAGGATGGCGTGCAAACACCGGCAGAAGTTGAGTTCGTCGCTGAAGTCAACATTGTAGGCCAGTATGACAAGAATATAAATAAAATGAAGATAAGCATTTTAAGAAGCTGTTCCGGAAAGGGAACATATTAAGTAAAGTGCGCCGTTACGGGTTTGTTTGTGAATTTGATAAACAGACGTACGAAGTATTCCACCTCAAAAAGGCTGACACATTTGGTTACAATGCCTAAGCATGCCACATTAAAGGAATTCCTGTGACCGCCTCAATAAACTCGAATGCACGAACGTCAGCCATTTTTAGTTTGACTGTGGGGTGTACGCCACGAGCCTCTGGAGATTTGATTGGTCGCTGGACCAACAAGGAGCCAAAACGTTGAGACAGATTCCCCTTGTGATGAATCTGCAGAGTAAAGCACATCAAGGACTAATCACAGGGACCCACTAAATGCTGTCCTAAATAGGTGTGTTTCTAACTTCTTTTTAAATTTGGTCAAGTCAGGAGATGTTGTGACGCAAGCCGGGAGGGAGTTCCAGGCTTTGGGAGCGTACGAACTAAATGCACGGTCTCCAAAGGATTTGAGGTTTGTACGAGGTATTGGTAGACTGTTGGATTCTGAAAAGCGGGTGGTACGATGCTTGGCCTGATGGGGGGAGTAGATCTGAGAGATAGTCTGGAGCCAAAGAATGAAGCGACCTAAAAGTGAGTGACAAAACCTTGAAATCGATCCGTTGCTTGACTGGGAGCTAGTGCAGGTTGGCGAGAACTGGTGTGGTGTGGCAACTGCGACGCTCACGACAGACAAGCCTAGCTGCAGAGTTTTTCACTACCTTGAAGCGCCTGATTGTACATGCCGGTAGGCCAGCAAGCAGTGAGTTACACAAGTCAAGATGGGATGCCACAAATGCGTGGACCGACTTAGACGTGGTATCCTTATTTAAACAAGCCCGAATTTTAGCAACGTTATTTAGCTGAAAGTAGGCAAACTTGACTGTGGAGCTGATGAGGTCGTCTAACGAGAGGTCACTTTGGAACATCACACCTAGATTTTGAGCTGATTCAACAGGAGATATGGTGGCAGAGCCAATTTTGAGTGTCAGCCTTTCCTATTTCTGAATCACACTTGGTTTGCCCATAACTGGTAAGTTAGTTTTATCATCGTTTAGTTTTAGAAATTTGCTGCCATCCATGTGCGGATGTCATCAATACATGCTGCAAGTGAGTTAAAAGAATTTGAGGTGCTCGAAGGCTGGGAGGGAATTAGCTCTAATACAACGTGTATACAGCCACTCTTCCTGTAATTCCGAATTCCGTGGATTGTTTGGATGCGATATTGCTGCCGTTGATCGCCATATACTTCCGTCAATTTAGCCGGTATTAATACATTGCGCATAGAGAAACCTACACCAAAAAGAGGCTGAAACTAGTGCATCAGCTCAACTAGGCATAACGCATCGAGGCTTCGGCAGGTGACAGGGTTTGGCGTACGAATTTTGCTCTGCATCCGACCCGAAGCCATCACATCTCCTTCAGCGAAGGAGACACTTTGCTATTGCCAATTCATTTTGCAGCCTCCAAACCTTTTCCTAGAAAATAATCTCTTGCAAGGTTAAATGTCACACACTCATAATAGAGTGCCACCTTAAGTTATCAGCTAGCCGTCAACTGGTAAATGGTTACGAAAGGACAAGCTGCAGCCTTCAAATTTCCCAGGTATTCTCTGACGGTCTTTCCAAAAGCCAAAGAGTCACAGTTGCGCTTGTAAAAAGTTATGACATTTGCAGTTTCATATTGATGTTTAAACTGAATATATGTTCTGCAAATTTACACCAATGGATGTAAACGCGGTTAAAATCAGAGGCGTTAAGTTGTCGCCGCAAATACGGGAGGAAACCTATTTCCCAGGCAATTTCTCGAGAAAACATTTCTCAATCGCACTATCAGCTAAGCATTTAATTTTAAGTTTTTCATTTTCTACAGTGAATCCACAATCCACAAACAACTTGCCCTACTCTTCACTTGTAACTATGCAATTTTCAGCTTTTAGGCTGCGTTTTATCGTCAGACTTGGCCGATTTCTTGGCCGGATTTCTGTCACACTGCTTGAATGGCCGATTACAGTGGTGCAGCCTTCTGCTACCAACCTCAGAATCACTGGCGGTAAGGAGCGGACCTTCATTTCTCTGTTTATTACGTTTTTATTGCGTTCGCTGTGTTTTGGGCTCAAGAAACATTTTTGATTGAGTAAAATAAAATTATGACTGTAAATATCTTACTAATGCATCTGAAAAACCTCAGATCCAAGCCAGTGGAGTTTGTGCTTTTGCGTCTCTATCGACGACGCGTCTTTACTGATGCGACTCTACTTAGAGGCATTTAGCTAACCTACCAACTTCCAGCTTCAGCGAAGCTACAATGGCATACGGTAGAAAGCTGCTTACGTTTATGGGTCCCTCAACATGAGGTTAAGAAAAAGGTATCATGGTAGTTCCACCTAAAAAAGCTAAGTATGTCTTTAGTATAGCGATCATCCCTAGTATTAACCATTATTATGGATGCACAAAAATACTGGACTGGCAAGTTTTGTATAGACTAACCCGATAGTAAAACGTGCGCAGCTGATTTAGTCATTCTAAAAACACTTTCTTGCTTGGCTACTGGCTATTCGTGGATGCTCTTTCTTAGCCAAATGTAAGCGATGTTACAAGATTTACGTTCAAGTCTGTGACCTATGTATCTCCGTCTGTAACTCCACAAAGTCATAAAGACCATGTGGGTGTTACGCAAGAGAGTTTTGTATAGCGCACTCACAGCCTAAGCGGCTTTCGGTACGCATTCGGTAGCCAACAGACTTCTTCTTACGCAACAAAGAGAAAGTGGGAAGCATAGCAGAGTGAGGAGAGCAGTTGAGGTAGTGAGTAGCATGGAAGTAGCTGCCCAGGACCGCTGAAAAGGATGAGCCATAGTCGGCAGTAGGAGAGTAGTTGCCGTTGCGTAAGAATCGTAGAAGCGAGTTCTACAGTCTATGAGAGAATGCCTACACGAAAAAACATCCATAGCATCGATGTGAGATTCAAAGTGCCCTATCCAATAGAAAATACATATACACACACACACACACACACACACACACACACACACACACACACACATATATATATATATATATATACATACATATATATGTGTGTGTGTTTTTTTGTTTGTGTTTATCTGCATGTATTTTCCAGTGATCTTTGTGTATCTGTTAATTAAAGCGAGATTGTCCGCACTTGGCAAGGCGGCTCACTTGCGTAACATGGCAAGATGGCGCTACGTTGTCTTCCGTGACGGAACTACTATGACTCAGCGAAGCTAGTTCACAGGCAGTAAGCTGTTCGTATATATATATATATATATATATATATATATATATATATATATATATATATATATATATATATATATATATATATATATATATATATATATATATATATATATATATATATATATTATCCAAAGTACTTAAGCAAATACAGCAAAAAGTGGAAGAGAATAACTGCGCAATTATGCTCCGTAAAACGAAAATATATTTGTCTGTAAAATTTATTTACGCTTGAAATCTAATTTATGTATACAATTAATGGATACACTAAGATTAGGTTCATCTACTGCTGTATTTTTAACTTTGATGATGCATTCTGAGTACTCGCAACCAGTCAACACCTGCCGCATCACTGAGACTTCTTCTTTCTATTGATAGCAAGCTGAATTTCGCGCGGTAAATCTTCGTAACTGATTCTGTAGCGGATAATTTCAGAAATGCATAGGTCTTTTAAGGCTCTAGCTTGCAAATTAATTACGTCGGTCCTCACACACTTATTACCGAAGCGATTTCCTGAAATGCAGTAAATCTTATCGTCCAATATGTGGCAGCTGGTGAAGTGTGAAGGCGGCATTTCTTTGCTAGGGAATTTTATTTGTGTCCACTTCAGAGTGCTCGGGTCGAAAATGTAGTAGCAGAACGTGCCGTCCTTAGTGATACGGTCGGCTTTGGGCCATAGTCCAAGCGCGATAATCTTCCCTTGGTATTCAACCACAGTGTAGTAAGGTTTTGATGTAGGCAAGTCTCCTGACGCCCGCGGTATCGACCACGTGCTCGTTGCAGTATCGAAAAAGCTGATTTGATTGTCCGAGGCAACGTTTTCAAATTCAGCAGGTAGGTATAACTTTCTGTGATCACCAAAGATCACTGCATAGTTTTTCCATGCAGTGACAGAGAACTGGCCGGGAGCGTACTGGTCCTGCTCACTTCTTAACCGCAAGCTCCACTGCATCGTTTCGAGGTTTAGCCCAAATACCTGCGTAGAGAATAATGCCTCGTCAATGACACGGGCGAAAATGAACAGCGTGCCTCCAACCTCGCAACCTTTGTAGACCATGCGGACATCTGGAGTTTGTCCTGTAGTCGCAGGCTTCGACCAAGTGCTGGTCACAGTGTCGAAACATATGAGAACGTTCCTCAAGTTTTGATCGGCTTCAATACCATTACAAAATAAGTATATGCGATCTTTGTAAGCACCGCATGCACGCGAAAGTCCGCACGAAAAGCTGTTGGTGCAGCTATTACTGGTAGGCACTTTTGACCACCAAAGTGTTATCTTGTCTAGTTTACGGGCTTCAAGTACCCAATTGTCATCTTGGTGATGATTGGGCGTATGTTTTTTCTCAGAAAATGCATAAATATGCCCACCTACTAGAACAGTGATAATGTGAAAACCGTCGGGAGCGTCGGTAAGCCCGGTTTCCCAGTGAGGCATCCTTGAGACTCTGTGCCAGACGCAGTAGAGACGTATTTATATTAGTGACGAAACAATAGGGCAGCGTACGGCACAACCAATTGCAGTTTGCACATGCTGCTGCACGAGCATATTCTACACGCTCTTTATTCTAGTGGATATAGCTTATAATTTTTTTAAGTATAACACTCCCGCGAAGAAGGTGTTTAAAATGAAGCCAAGCTTCTTAGTAACGAGATCCGGGTTCTGTAATAACTTACCGTCGATGCGATAGCAATTCTCTTCAGGCGAAGGCAACGTTACCGTTCGCTCGTCAATCCACCGCCGAGCCCGACGCACAGGATGACATAGCATCTGCCACTCTGTAAACTCTGCATACAAATGCTATTTTAAGAGGACTAACTGCCCGGTGATCAGCTCACCGTAGCGCGTTACTCTTCAAATTAGCGTAGTGTTGAGGGACGCGATCGTAGGAATGGCGGACATGAAAGCTGTCTGATAGCGAACACGTTGCAGCTAACGCACACGTGACGCCGATCCAATCGACCGCCTCGATCGGCGGGTTCTCCGCTTCAGGTGCTTCAAATTGCCTCAGGAGTGTTTTGTGTCCCTCTGCGAGGGCACTGGGCCGAATTTGCATGCAACATAAGCCAACGCTGCCGTAAGAAGGACTCGGCATTCCTTTAGCTGACATAGCAATACTGTCAAAGTCGAGAAAAATCGAACAGCCTGGCTCTCTAAATCAGCTCCATCGGCCAAACATCTTTTTGCCACTTCGTAAAAGCTTGGTATTTTTAAGAGACTTTTCAGTAAATTGGCGGCCAAGCCCGGCGGCCAAGCTGGTCCCGTACATCCGTAAAATCTCGAGTCGACGTCGGTAGCTCACTAGAAGGTATTCGCGACCGTGCCACCACGAACTTAAGTAGGCGTTCCAGTCGGCAGCCAGGCTGATCTGTAGTTAAAGTAACTTCCGCCAGATAAGACCACAGCTCACCAATCAGCATAGGCGGCCTATCAAGCCCAGCCAATCTGAATTAGCTTGGTACCCAAGCACCGCCCAATCTTCTTGCTCCTATTCGTCACGTGATCGTGGCCACCGCAAATCCAGCGGAGACCGCGCCTTCAGTTCCTGTGTGTATCTCCGTCTGTAACTCCACAAAGTCATAAAGACCACGTGGGTGTTACGCAGGAGAGTTTTGTATAGCGCACTCACAGCCTAAGCGGCTTTCGGTACGCATTCGGTAGCCAACAGACTTCGTCTCACGCAACAGAGAGAAAGTGGGAAGCATAGCTGAGTCAGGAGAGCAATTGAGGTAGTGAGTAGCATGGAAGTAGCAGCTCAGGACCGCTGAAGATGATGTGCCATAGTCGGCAGTAGGAGAGTAGTTATCGTTGCGTAAGAATTGTGAAAGCGAGTTCCGCAGTCTAGGACCTGCAGAGCTAAAGCTTCTGTCGCCAACTGTCTTTAAGCGGAGGAATGGGACAGCTAATTTATTGTCCACACAGAACCTGAGGGCGCGAACAGGCTGAAACTGATGCAGCAGCTCAGCTAGGTATGAAGGAGCCAAGCCGTGGCGGGCCTTGTGGGTCAGCGTAAGAACTTTGCTCTGTATCCGTTGCTCAACCGGCAACCATTCTAGCTCTTTCAGCAAAGGAGACGCGTGCTCAAACCACTGGGACTTGAAGACCAGCCTTGCAGCCATATTCATAGTCCGCTGTAGTGGCATAATAGCTTTCTTTGGAAGCCCAGCCAAAAGGGAATTACAATAATCAAGCCGAGACAGAACTAGAGAGCTAGTTAAATTTTTTACAAGCCACTGTGGGAGACAGCTCCTAATCTTGGACAGGGATCGGATGTGATGGCTAGCTGTAGAGGCAGTCTTCTGAATGAAGCTTTTGAAATTGAGGCAGCTGTCGAACACGACACCTAAATTTCGAGCAAGTGGTGATTGCCGAACAATAGCGTCACCTATTAGGACGGCAAAGCTTTTTAATCCAGCCACACGCTTAGGGTGTCCTATGAGCAGCAGTTCGGTTGTATCATCATTTAATTTCAGAAAGTTTTCCGACATCCAGGATCGAATATCGGCAAGGCAAGCATTCAGTTTCTCAGTTGCCGAAGCGGATTCCGACGGTTTGAATGACAAATACGACTGAGTATCGTCAGCATAGAAGTGATATCCTATGCTCTCTCGGTTGGCTACTCACAACTAGCTCAAAACGCTTATTCTCCTGATTTGACGACATTAAAAACAGAGCTTCACACCTATCCGTTTCACTCAACCTTCGCTCAAAGTGAAATATCGTTTAGAGTGGTTTCGCTTACCGACGCTTCGCACATAGTGAATGAAAGCAAGTGACACTGGCTTTTGCATAGCTCCACCGCGTAACAGTCTTTCTTCCTGCTTCATGCTTTGCATGCTTGAGTGCGACTGGGTGAGCGTTACTAACCAGGGCAATTCACCACGGCCGTGACGTAACGACGTCGCCCAAAATGACGATAGTAGATAAGATTAAGAAATACGTTTGATTTTGGCTGACTTTTTAAAAGTGCGTGCGGTATTTCTTTCATGTGCATAAGGATTTTGAAAATGTACATAATAATAATACATTCATTATACCGCGCTAAGAGAACTCAACCTCTTTCCAGGCACCTGGCATCTGCTACGAAGGAAGCATGATCAAATGGTTAGTGGTAGCATGCTCAATGATAACAAGCATAACATGGTTAGAGGTGACATGCTTCTTCATGCATGTCTTCTCGTTCACAAGTTGTTATGTTGCTTTTTAGAATATGCATAGCGCCAATGAAGAGAATTAATTCTCTCAGAACGCAATACAATTGTTACTAACTCCGATGGCTAACGTCCTTGAGATATGAGTAATCTGACACTAAATTATAGGATACTTGTTACATATTGATATTCTATTTGGTACTGTATTAAATCAAGGTCAGCAAAGTCCTTTTAGCATTTGTTCTTATTGCAAGTAGACCCAATGATGTTTTGCGGGTCAAGAATGTATACTGACGGCGCTGATGTGTGTGATTGAAGCGAACATGCAAGCTTTATTTAAACTTGATACCATCAAAACGAGCGACAGAAGCGGATAATGTCACTGAGAAAATACAACTTTGCGACTGATTAAGAACTATTAATTTTCTATTACGACACCAAAAAAGCACCAAAATGAAAATACATTCCTCGGTGTAATTAGAAATATTTATTCACCGGCGGAATAACCCATGGGTCTTAGTCTAAAGGAGGTGCTAGCATTTCACACCCAATGTCATAAGTTTGAGTACTGCAGTAGCCAATCCTTTAGCTCCCACTAAAAGCGGGAGTGTTATCCGCTTGGGATCTTCTGCAGTAATATAAAACGACGCTTTGAGTTTTGAGTGTGATGATCGTTAACTGAATATTTGTAACAAAACGCTTACGTCTACAGTATCAGAAGTGAGCTCCTTTTCTTTTTATCTCGTGTAAAACTATACCAGTAGCTAAACTTAAAAATTGTGTATTCGTCTTTCAGAAATTTCTTGAGCTTTCCGCTACCGCTATGACACTTAAACCTCTTAAGGCTGAGCTGCTGTCTTTATCGATATCGCGAAATGGAAGTTAACCGAGAGGCAAAGGAGACGACACCACTGAAACAGGTTCTTGTGAATCCCGACAATCTGCTGTCCCTACAGTTTTGCAAGTGACGCAAGAATTAAAATCCTCTGGGGTAAGTACGCGTAGCTGCACCTAAAGTCAGTCACACCTGATTTTGCTAGCTGCAGCTGAACAACAAGAGGACGGTCCTTACGGTCAATAATAATAATAAAAATTAATAAATTAATAATAATAATAATATAAATAAAAAATAATATATATAGTAATAATATAAATAATTATTAATTATTAAATAAAAAAATAATATTATATTCAGATCTACTCCCACGCCATCGTACCACATGCTTTCGGAATCTAACTGTTTACCTAAACCTCTTAAAAAACTCAAATTCTTTGGAGACCGTTCCTTTAGTTCGTACTCTCCAAAAGCCTGGAACTCACTCCCGACTTGTGTCACATCTCTTGACTTGACAATACTTGGACAGAAACTAAAAATGCATCTAATTATCACAGCATTCAGTGGATCCCTGTGATTTGACCTGTATGTGCTTACGCGTGCTGACACTATGTATGCTGCCGCAAACCATACCTACAAGCTGACCCTGTGCATGTCACCACTAACCATGTTATTGCTTATTTAGAATGCTACCATTAATCATTCGATCGTGCTTCCTTTGCAACAACTGTAAAGCGACTAGAAAAAGATTGAGTTCTCGGAGAGCGCTTTATTAAATGTATTGCTATTGCTATTATTAAATCTTCGTTCCCAAGGTAACGGTGGCGAGATGACTTTCGCGTCTCACGGCGCGTCTTGTTTCCCAGCGAGGCATTTAACAGTTTTGCACCAGGTGCAGTTGAGAAGTTTCTAGAGCCGTGATGAAACAATCGCCAAGTAACGGATTATTTTCAGTCACGGTTAGCGGTTTTTTCTCTGTTTTACACACTTCTCTTAACTTTCAAGTGTATAGTTCGTAGAACAAGAGCGAGACTCACACAACTGCGTTCATATAGCAAGTAAGTGAATTCATACTAAAAGAATGCCGCAATGGACGTGATCACCAATTACACGCAATTTGCCGATGTACGAGAGCAGAGAACTTTTAAAATTCATGGTTAAAATTTTTAATATCAGACCGAGTCGGATAGTTGTTCAAATATGCTTTCGTTGTGGATTTCGATGTACAAGAGCTTTGCTCCCTAGCTACGTTCAAGCAGATGTTTTCACTTCTACTGATACACGTCAGTTCGTCTGCGAAATAATAGCAATAATGACATATTTGTATAGCTCCTAGAAGAACTAACATCCTGGTCATCATTTTATCCACTTTACCCGTAAATCCCAGGTGCTCGTACATACAAAGGAGTCAAATGGTACCTAACGCTCTCGCAAAGGAAACAACGCTTCCCAGCTAAAATAAATTCAGATATGTCAGATGTAAGATCACTCATTACATCGCAGCGAGCACAATGCAAATATCGCGGGAACGCTTACAGATCGTGCAAAACTCTACATCTAGGCTTGTCTATCGTGAGCGTCACAGTTGCCACGTTACTCCACTTCTCGCCGATCTGCACTGGCTACCAGTCAAGCAACGGATTGACTTCAAGGTTTTGTCATTCACTTTTAGGTTCCTTCGTTCTTTGGATCCAGCCTACCTATCAGTTCTACTCCCCCACCAGGTTAAACATCGTACCACGTGCTTTTCGGAATCAAACTGTTTACCTATACCTCGTAATAATGTTAATAATAATAATAATGCACTTATAAATAATAAATAATAATAAAGCGCCCTCAGAGAACTTAATCTCTCTCTAGGCGCTTTAGATTTGCTGCAAAGGGAAATGCAATTGAATGGTGAGTAATATCATGCTTGATAAACAAACAAAATGAATAACATGGTTAGGGATGACAAGCACAGGGTCAGCATGCCAATTTGGTTAGTGGCAGCACGCACAGTGTCAGCACGCATAAACACACAAAGGACGAATCACAGAGACCCACTAAATGCTGTCCTAAATAGGTGTGTTTTGAAGTTCTTTTTAAATATGGTCAGGTCAGGGGATGTTCTGTCGCATGTCGGGAGGGAGTTCCAGGCTTAGGGAGCATACGAACTAAATGCACGGTCTCCAAAGGATTTGAGGTTTGTACGAGGTATTTGTATACTGCTGGATTCCGCAAAGCGGGTGGTACGATGCTTGGCCTGGTAGGGGAGTAGATCTGAGAGATAAGCTGGAGCAAAAGAATGAAGTTACCTAAAAGTGAGTGACAAAACCTTGAAGTCGATCCGTTGCTTGACTAGTAGCCAGTGCAGGTCGGTGAGAAGTGGTGTAATGTGGCAACTGCGACGCTCACGACAGACAAGCCTAGCTGCAGAGTTTTGCACCAGCTGCAATCGCCTGATCGCACATGCTGGTAAGCCAGTAAGCAGTGAGTTGCAGAAGTCGAGACGGGAGGTCACGAATGCACGGACCAACTTGGACATGGTATCCTTATCTAAACAAGCCCGAATTTGAGCAATGTTATGAAGCTGAAAATAGGCAGATTTGACTGTGGACAAACCTCAAATCCTATAGAGGCCGTGCCTTTAGTTCGTATGCTCCCAAAGCCTGAAACTCCCTCCCGACGTCCGTCACATCATCTACTGGCTCAACCACATTAAAAAAAACTAAAAATGCTCCTATTTATCACAGCATTAAGTGGGTCCCTGCGATTCGTTCTTTATGTGCTTATGCGTGCTGACACTGTGCATGCTACCATTAACCACACTTGCATGCTGACCCTGTGCATGTCACCCCTAATCACGTTATTTTTATTGTTTATTGAGCATGCTACCACTAACCATTCGATCGCGCTTCCTTTGCAGCAAATGTAAAGCGCCTAGAGGGAAATTCAGTTCTCTGAAGGCGCTTTATCAAGTGTACTATTATTATTGTTACATGCCGATTCACCTTTATTTCACTAACTTTTCTAAAGAAAGTGAGTATACCATCTGTCTAATCAGTCGCTGCAAGATCGCATCTCAGAAATAGCTGCAATCTGCTGTGATTCGCATGCCACCGCTAAAAAGGCCTTAGTCGTTAGGCTGTGAAGTTTAGTCCTTAAATTAGCAATTTCATTTCAAGCTAAGTGGAAAATCTAAAAGAAATTTGAGTAGAGTGTTTAGAGGCTCCAAATGCTTGATCGTGATTACTCTTTCCCAACTAGTTTGGACTAGGCTCTAATAAGATGGCTTAGAGCATTAGTTGGCAATAAAAAAAACTATAGTCTGACTGGTTTTCTTAGACGTTTGGTCCTGTCAACCAGTGGGTTTTAATGAACAACTTTATGTAAGCTTTTATGGATTAAATGTGAAAATTAAAGGAGAGGGCCAGGTACTTGTAAGCAAAATGTCCCTGATTAAAGGGCTTCCACAAATGTGAGACTGGAAAGCGCAGCCAATTTGGCGGCGTTTCGAGAAATGGCAGATATGGCAGAGCATGCATTTCGTCACGGTGACTAAAGTACTTCACTAGATTGCTAATTCATCAAAACCGTTACGCACGGGCACTAGGTTTAGCAAGAATCACTGAATAATCCATCTTAAAATGACCGCCGTAAGCAATTCGTACAAGCACCTACGGGTCGCTGCATTCATGTATCTATGGATATCTTCCACTCCGCAACGACAAGGAGGCTGTCGCGCGTACCCGTGGATATCTAAATGCTAACCGCTTGTGCCCATAGCCGAGATGGCGGCATGCTCGAACCTTCCCTCCCTTCCTTCCTCGCCGGCCGCCCATCTTCCGCCTTCGCTTCCGAACTGCGCCCCTAATGGCTACTCCCAGCAAGCACTGTACCGGAGGTTTTGACTCTCCTTTTCTTGACCCTTTTCAGCCCCCATGCCCAGGGCGGTGGTTTTTCTACTCCCCCGATAAAGAGGGTATGGCAGGCTGCCATGCAGAGAACCCGACCTTTTCGCCTCCGACCTTGATGATGTTTCCTTTTTGTCGTTGCCCCGAATTTCCTCACGTAGCTTGTATCGGCAAGCTGGGCGTTGGCTGACTATTTCAGCAGCGCTGCCATTAAAAACAAGCCAAGCTTTATCCCACAACCTTGAGTGCAGCAATGCCTCCCACCTTGCTTGTTTTTGCTACAAGTGACTCCAGCGACGGTCTTTTGGTGCATACGGACATCGGATTCTCCAATGTTGCTCTCCAACTAAAACGTTTTCCTGCTTCGCCTGACTCACTAAGACGTCCGATTGTTTGACGACTTTCTCTACTCGGGGTTTTACGGAGTTCATAAAGAGAGAGGCAGAGTCAGACAGAGAGACAGATAAAGAGAGACGTGGAGAGACAGAGAGAGAGGGAGACGGAGAGAAATAGAGAGAAAGAAAGCGAGAGGGGAGAGTGAGGAGAGTGAGAGACCGCAGACCCTACAAGGCAAGAGCGTACCTTTCCGGAAGTATTAAAATTACCAGTTCATAGAATAACAGCCTTGCTCCGGCTTATGTTGCGTGCACTAATCAAGCTCTAATTTTGAGAACATTTCGGGGAATCTTGTGAGATCGGACGGAAGCTAAAGTTCTGACCGTCGGAACAACTGAGGCGGTAGCTCAGATTTGTTTGAAAAAATAAGATTCCTTGATAAAGGGCTCAAGCTCATGACATAGGTTGGTGCACACCCTATAGCGATATAATTTAGATCCATAATGAGACGCACTGTAATAGAAAGAAAGATAAAAGATACCAGTAACACGCGAAAAATTGACAGACTCGAAAACAAGCTACAGCCACTACAAGATAGGGAATGCGAATATTTGTGTTTCCCGTAAATACGTTTCTACTCGCTCCTACTCGCTTACTCCTTTTGTTGCTCGCCAACTGTATCTGCTTATGCTTCTCACTTGAACTTTATTACAGTACGCGTGATAGCTGGCGAGTGTGTAGCAAACATGATTAGGCTTCAAATTTATAACGCAGGAGCCTTCTAAGGCTTGAAACTTGCATTTAATCTTCTTGACACTGTCAATTCATACACTTCAGGACGTTTAATAATTTGCATAATTTGCACGCTTCCGTGGCCAAAAATCTAAGCCGGCATCCTACGAAGGAAAAACAGTGTGTAACCTGCCCCGCTGGGATTAGCGTCGAGAGTCTTGGTCTTGTCCGCAGCTATGACGTGGCGTCGACCCGTCTTGCTCTTCATTGTGACGTGGCAGCACCGCACCGCAGCAGCAGCCGCCGCCGCCGAACGAACCGCTCGCTGCAAGCTCGCTGCAAGCCAGCATGCGCACGAAGCGGAGCAGCAGGCCCGGATGTAGCGCTCGAGGCGCGCGCCTGCACGGCAGTCGGGTTTGCAGCTCGCCCAAGGACAAAGACAAAACCGGTGGTAAGTGCAGCTCGTGGGCTGAGCTGGATTACCGAGACTCGGCGAAAAAGCGGTCACGCGAGGGACTTTGCAGGCTGCCGCGAGCTAAAAGATTGGCTGGCTGCTGGGAGGACATGGTTTTGCTGGCGAGAGTTTGGGGCAGGCTTCCCGAGAGTAGCTGGATTGACTGCTTAGGGTCACGGGACCGGCTCTACTCTTCCTGTATCGACGTAGCGCCCAAGGGACACGTCCGGCAGCTGGCTGCAGCGTGCGACGCGCGCCGTAAGAGTAAAGCTGCCGCGTCGCACAATCGGCAGGTGCGACTCATTGGTGAATACACAAAAAACGATAAACAATCGGCCGACTCGGCAGCATCTTTTTGACATACACGGAACAGCTTGAGCAGCTTTTTCCAGCCATCAGAGGGCAATTAAGAATCGTCCACTGAGAAATGCTCGAATCCGTGACCCGGGTGGCTAGATTTTCCAGATTTAGATTTTTTAGATTTAGACATAGATTTTGGCTACTGTGTCAGCATACGTCACAACATTTTGGGCGAGAAGGCAAGTCTGCAGACTCATCAGAAGGAGAATCTATCTCAGCTTGTTGGCTCATTGCTGATCCACCCGACCACCAAAACCCCCATGCTCGTCACGCACACCCTATGGCCAAAATAAAATGGCTGACGTTCGTAGGCTCGAGCATATTGAGAGGCAGTCAGATCAAGTTCGTGAATCTGGAATTCTTATGCGTTGCAGCCAATGCATAAGAATACGGGCTTTTCTACATAGAAAAGCCCGTGCGCCTGTTTATCAAATCCACCAAAAAACCCGTAACAGAGCACTTTACTTAGCTTTACTTTACTTATACACCCGCAGCGGCGCACGTTACTTTGGTAATACTCCTTTTTCTGGAAAAATTTCTTTAAAATTATGATCTTCCTTTTATTTATATTCTTCTCATATTACTGTACAATGGTGACTGCAACGGCGAACTCAACTTCGGCCGGCGTCGGCATGGTATCTTTCCGGGGAAACTATCTTTCATACCAGCCTCCCGGATTAGAGCACGGGGTGTGGGCGGGACTAAGCCGGCCGTACAATCTTTCGTCGGTGGGACTAAACCTGCAGTGTAAACGTCCTAACTAGAAGTAAAGCCTACGTCTGTTGGTAAGAAAGACTTCCGTGTAAACGCAGCTCGACTCCGCACGACATCTTAGCACTCGGTCGAGCGCAGCCGTGAAACGCGGTCTCTCGCTAGTTTCTCGCCATGCAGCCAGCGTTTACCTTTGAGCAGTGCGCTTAAGATAGGCATCGGGTTAACTAAAGAGAGGGCAGCAGGCGAACGCTGGGCTCCGCTCTCTTTCTCTTTCCCGAGAGCGGCGCAGCCAAGCGCCGCTAATGGCTCCGCCGGTGCGCGCGCGCTCTCCTTTTGCCAGCAGACAGCGGCGGGGCGCACCGAGACCGCTCGCGCTCGCTGCTGGCGCGCATGGACAAGTGCTCGCTGGACTACGCGGCCAGCAGCGCCTCGACAAGGTCTCGCTCCGTCGGAGCCGCGACCGCCGGCGTCGGCGGCTCACAGGAGGCAGGTATAAACATCCGGTCGCGCTTTTCCTGTCCCGCCCATGCTGACGGAAGAAGTCGCCATTGGTCAAAATACGCCGGAAGTTGGTAGCTTTCCCGCGTTGGAGGCCTGCGTCGAATCTCCGCTGTCGCTTTCTCGACCTGCAGGCCGGCTGCAGCGCAGGCGGCAAGAAGATGAGCGGTCTTGTCGAACGCTGCCTAGAGCATTTCGATACCTCCGACCTCTATCAGGCCCTTGGAGTCGCGAAAAACGTGCCGCCGAGCGAAGGTAAGCCGCTTGGGCGGCACCTCCGGCGGCCGACAGCCGTCTGGCGACGAGACGGCCAGCTCGCGGCGACCGGGTCGTCGCGAGCTGTCCGTTCGGGCGGCGCGGTCGAGTCTGACGCCTGCGGCGCTGGCGCGTGCGCCTCGCGCGGCGCTCCCGTTAGGGCTCGCGCCGTGCGAGCGCCGCTGCGCTCCTGTGCGCCGAGGTCGCTGCGGCCTCGCCTCTCCACCTCCCGCTAGCCGCTCGTTTGCTCGTCTTGCTCGCTGCCGCTCCGAGCTCCTTCGCTGGAGGCCGGTCGCGCTGCTGCCGCTCGCACCGCAGGTCGCGCGCGCGCGCCCCGACTGCGTCCGGCTGCGCGACGTCGCGCGCGCGCTCGCTGCGTTTCAGTGAAGAAGGCCTACTACAAGCTGTCGCTGCGCGTGCATCCCGACCGTGCTGCGCACGCCGGTGACAAGGAGGCGGCGACCGCGAAGTTTCAGACGCTCAGCCGCATCTACTGTCTGCTGAGCGACAAAGAGAAGCGCGCAGTCTACGACGAGACTGGTAAACGCCTGGTGGCGCCCCCTGTGGCCTCGTGCGTCGGCGAGGGGCTGCTGCTGCGGTAGACGTCTGCCTACGCCATCCAGGCTTGCTTGCTCGGTGGGCCAATGCAGTGCTGCAATGCAGTGCCTCTCGCTCTCGGCGTAACCTTTCTACCTCGCCGTCTTTTCTTGCCAGGCGACGTCGGAGACGAGGGCTCGCTGCCCGAGAACCGTGACTGGAGCGATTACTGGAGGCTTCTATTTCGCAAGGTGACGCCGAAGCAGATCGGTGACTTCGAGAAAGAATATCAAGGTAAACCGCTTTCACTTTCATGGTACGACCATTTGGTCTGGGTGGAATGCAGGCTTTGAGCTAGCAGCAGCAGCAGTAGGCAACTGCATCCTAGTCCCAAGGCTCGTGGTGTGCTTTGAAACACTTGCATGAACTGAAGGTGCTCTTAGGCGTTGTTGTAGCTATCCCGCCCAGTGCATTAGGCTCGTTTTGAGCAAACCATGGCTGCTTCTGTCGTGAGATCGTGTTTATCCTTGTTTGTCTATCAAGGATGTGCCAAGCAGAGGTTGACCAATGACCTTTCCTTGGTTGGCCATTAGCATGGACATCTTATGAGTTGTCGCTGACCTTCTGCTTATTTTGGTGTCAGCAACACCACTGCATTTCTTAGGTCCCCACCTACAGTGCTCTCTTTCTGACTGTCCATCTTTATCCGTCTGCACTATCTGCACCATGATATCCCGTCGACCCTAATAATTTGTTTCTTCGATCGGCCTTACATAGATTGAGCATGCAAATACAAAGGTACTGGGATTTGCAGCTCAATCAAAGGCACTTTTACTCACTGGAAACTGAAGGGCGGGAGATAATTTGATAGTCCTTGTCGAGCCTGACGACTGCAAAGTGGTCATGCTGATCAGGTCCTGGCTTGGGTAAGGTGCTCGCTCTTCCCGACCCTGATATAACAATAATATTAATATATATATATATATATATATATATATATATATATATATATATATATATATATATATATATATATATATATATATATATATATATATATATATTTGTATAGCACCCTCGGAGAATTCAATCTCTTTCTGGGTACTTTACATATGCTATTAAGGCAGCTTGATCTAATGGTTAGTGGTAGCATGCTCAAGTCAACAGGCATAACCTGGTTAGAGGTGACATGCACACGGTCAACATAACAAATATGTTTGGTGGTAGCATGAACAGTGTCAGCACGTATGAGCACACAGGACGAACCACGAGGACCCACATTATTGCTGTGATAAACAGATGCGTTTTAGCTTCTTTTTAAATGTTGTCAAGCTAAGGGTTGTCGTGACGTCAGTAGAGAGTGGGTTCCGAGCTTTGGAAGCATTCGAACTAAAGGCACGGTCTCAAAGGATTTGAGGTTCGTACGAGGTATAAGTAAACAGTTAGATTCCGAAAAGCCGTGTTACGATACCTAGCCTGGTAGGGCAGTAGATCTGATAGGTAGGCTGGGGCCAGAGAATGGAGGGACCTAAAAGTGATGACAGAACTTTGCTGTCAATACACTGCTTCATTGGAAGCCAGTGCAGGTGGGCAAGAAGTGATGTGATGTGCCGACTGCGGAGCTCACGACAGAAAAGCGTAGCTGCAGAGTTTTGCACCGACTGTAAGTGTCTGGTTGCACAGGCTGGTAGACCAGCGACCAGTGAGTTATTGAAGTCGAGACGGGCTGTCACAAATGCACGGACAAACTTAGATGTGGTATCCTTATCTAAACAAGCCCGAATTTTAGCTATGTTATGTAGCTGAATGTAGGCAGACTTGATTGTGGAGCTGATGTGGTCGTCTAACGAAAGGTCCCTTAAAACATGACCTCTAGATTTGGAGCTGATTCAACAGGAGATATGCTGGCACAGCCGATTTTGAGCATTAGGCTTTCCAATTTCTGAATCACACTTGGTTAGCCTATAGCAAGTAAAACTTGAGGATCGAAAGTATGAAAAGCTGCCAAAAGATTGAGAGCAAAACAAGCAGAGACACTCTACCCATGTCTGCATTCCTTAGTAGGTCGTTGTACTCCTGAAGCAGTGCTGACTCTGGAGTGAATAGCTCTAAAACCAGACTGGAACTTACTAGCAAGGTTTAAGTTTTATTACATGAGTTCAGCTCCTCTGCCACGACTCGTTGCAGTGTCTTTGATAGGGAGTGTAGAAGGGAGACTAGTTGGGCACTAGTTGCTCAAGTTCTCTTGGTCTAGTGTCTCTTTCTTGTGTAGCCTGACTACTGCCTGTTTTAAAGGTGCAGGTACATGACCTGAGGCTGAGAACATATTAATAATAATAATGCACTTGATAAAGCGCCCTCAGAGAACTCAATCTCTCTCTAAGCGCTTTGCATTTGCTGCAAAGGGAAACGTGATTGAATGGTGAGTAATATCATGCTTGATAAACAACATGAATAACATGGTTAGAGGTGATATGCACAGGGTCAGCATGCAAGTGTGGTTAGTGGCAGCATGCACAGTGTCAGGTCACATAAGCACATGAAGGACGAATCACAGTGACCCTCTAACTGCTGTCCTAAATATCTGTTTTAAAGTTTTTTCAAATGCAGTCAAGTCAGGGGATGTTGTGAAGCAAGTCGGGAGTGAGTTCCAGGCTTTGGGAGCATACGAACTAAATGCACGGTCTCCAAAGGATTGAGGTTTGTATAAGGTATAGGTAAACTGTTCGATTCCGAAAAGCAGGTGGTACGATGCTTGGCCAGGTGGGGGAGTAGATCTGAGAGATAGGCTGGAGCCAACGAATGAAGTGACCTAAAAGTGAGCGACAAAACCTTGAAGTCGATTTGTTGCTTGACTGGGAGCCAGTGCAGGTCGGCGAGAAGGGGTGTGAGGTGGCAACTGCAACACTCACGACAGACGAGCCTAGCTGCGGATTTTTGCACCAGCTGCAATCGCCTGATCGCACATGCTGGTAAGCCAGTAAGCAGTGAGTTACAGAAGTCAAGATGGGATGTCACAAATGCATGGACCAACTTAGACGTGGTATCCTTACTAAACAAGCCCGAGTTTTAGCAATGTTATGTAGCTGAAAGTAGGCAGACTTGATTGTGGAGCTGATGTGGTCGTCTAACGAAAGGTCCCGTTGGAACATGACACCTAGATTTCGAGCTGATTCAACAGGAGATATGCTGGCAGAGCCAATTTTGAGAGTCAGCCTTTCCAATTTCTGAATCACACTGGGTTTGCCCATGACTAGTAAGTTAAGTGTTATCATCGTTTAGTTTTAGAAAATTTGCAGCCACCCATGTGCGGATGTCATCAAAACATGCAGCAAGTGAGTTCAGAGAATTCGAGGTGCTCGAAGGCTGGAGGGATCAAAGCAAAGGTACAACTGAGTGTCATCCGCATAGAAGTGAAAGCCTAGATTGTGCTATCAATCACATCAGCAAGAGGGAGAGTATAAACTGTGAGAAGAACCGGACACGGAGCCCTGAGGTACCCCATATTTCAGAGGTACCTCGAATGATCTTTGTCCATTCACGTCAATACTCTGGAGTCTCTTACTGATCATGTTAGTTATGCAGGAGCTGATCAGTGCATCGTAGAAGCAGGACAGTAGGAATAGAGTCCGGAGGACTAGTTGTCTTCTTTGATTGGGAAGTAAGCTTCAGGACGAGGTCGCTAGTCCTCTTTGAAAGGTCAGGAACCAGTGGCCCTGAAAGTCTTAATGTTTGATTTAGTCTGCTGACCTAAGCACTCGTCTTTTTTGCCTTTGCATGCTTGTCTAAGCATGATGCACCGCTTGTCCCTCATTGCTCTATAAACAAGGCTGTTAAATCCGCTAGCCTTTACTTTTACTTTCCTTTGCTAACCCTTGGTTTTTAATTCTCTTTCGGGGAGTTATAAAAGTGTCCCTCATTGGTTGATTGGCTGCCTAATAGCATATTATTGTTGGTCGGATTGATTGCCTATTAGCATATGGTCTACTATTTTTTGTTTGCCACCCAGAGTGATACCTTCATGGTAGTGTCCGTCTGAGTAGCGCCCTTGAAGTATAAGCTGTTATGTCAGTGTACGCATTCCATAGCAGTGGCTGTTCCGTACAGCAGCCTGGTGCAGGAGCCGAGCTCGGTCGGGTAAGTCGACCTAGTAGGATTACAGGAAAGAAAATCAGAAAGCTATGGAAAAAGAGTTGTGCTATCAGCAGCAGCAAAGTCAGCTGCGGTCACTGAAGAGATGTAATTGACTTTTCCGCGAGCACCAACGCGTTTATCGATTATGCTAGGCCAAAAACAGAATCAGTCCACCAGTTAATCTTATTGAGAGGAACCCAGAGAGATGCTGATGAAGCTGGGTTTTGCAGTGCCTTGCTTAGTTAGCAATCCTCATGGCTAGGTGTAAGTCTGCTCTGTGTCAGCGTTTTTTACAATTTTGAGTTTGGGGTTTTTCAAAAGGTTCTGATGCTGAGGTCGCTGATTTGAAGCAAGCCTACTTAGACGCAAAGGGCAGCATGGAAAAAATCATTGACACCGTACTCTGTGCCACGGAAAGCGACGAGGAGAGGTTCAGGAGGACTCTCGATGAGCTGATCGCCAAAGGCGCCCTGCCTAAATTCAAGAGCTACGGTCAGGTGAACACCAAGAAACAAGCACGAAGGAAGAAATGGGTAAGTGTGCCGCTCTTGCCGGCAGGACTAATGGCGTCAGCAAGTGCAGGTGCATACCACGAAAGTGCTATATACGATTGTTCCTTCGTGTGTATGCGCACAGGCACCTACTCCGGCGTTTGTGAGTTTGTGTGTGCCTGTCTGGGTGTGTGCTTGTGTGTGTGTGTTTGTGTGCGCACACATTAGTTAGTGTTGTGTGCCCTATGAGTTTGGGCTTGTTTTTGTTTGATGTGCATATTTGTATCTGTGTGTGTGTGTGTGTGTGTGTGTGTGTGTGTGTGTGTGCACTCATGTTTGGTGAGTGTGCATGACTATATGCATGTGTGCGTGCGTGCTCATGTGGTTGTTACTCTATAGAGTTTCCTCACTGAGTAAGGCAGTTGCTTTTCACGACTTATTCCGAGGTCGTGGGTTCGAATCCTGTGGTGAGCGATCCTGTATCGCCACTGCAAGTGTTGGTGATAGCCATAAAGGCTCTTCTGTCGCTATGCAAAAGAAGCTGTTAAATCACCAAGTATTTATTTAGAGTTGGCCTAGTCGTTGGTTTAGTCGAGCTCTAGCCGACTTTGGCTGCCTGTGCAGTTGCCAGAAATGGTTTTTTCATCTCTTGCTCCAAATCAATGAAGTAAATAAAGTGTGTCAGTATTATTATAGCACAGCTAGATGGAAGTGCCGTGATTATTTTCAGGAGAGATGCTGCAGTCGTCGTTGCATTGCAGTTGTTGATGTGGATCTGCAGTTCAGAACATGCAGAGCAGATGCTTTGTGCCTGTAATCTTTGAAGCTAAAGAACTTTACAGTTCAATAGTAATAATAATAATAATACATTTGTGTAGCACCCTCAGAGAACTTAATTTCTTTCTAGGCACTTTATATTTGCTGTACAGGAGGCATGATCGAATGGTTAGTTATTGTTCTGCAATGACCTGGGCATACTAGTGAAAGCTGAAGCTGGAGTGGTAGCCCAGCTGGGTATTAAGGAACTAGGCCATGGCAAGCTTCGTTGGTATCGGTTGATCGACATGGAATAACAATGTTAATAATAAGTCAGCAAAAAGATAACATTTACCAACCTGATTACCTCCAGTCATCAGTTAAATACTAGGTCAGTAGTGTCATCGTTTGGATGTCGCTTTGGTACCAGCACACCTGTATGTAAATCAGTCTAGTGTAAAATGCCAAGAAGCCAAGTGCTCAAGCTCTTCTGTAGGCCGATTATATTGAGGAACTTGACAACGACCCGTATCACCCACAAGATCATCCAACCAAAGTTTTTGCTGAATCAGCAGTCTGATTCATGAGTCGTCCCAACTTCGTCGCCTGACCTAAATCCGAGTGAGCATTATTGAGGCAAGTTTGAGTGCTGTCGGATGTCTGATTCTGTTCCTCCTATGACGTTGGAAGAACTGACTAGCTGTAGTGCAAGTTGGATAATATTATAATCTAGATCGGTTCAATGAACACTAGCATGTTTTCACTGTGACTCTAATGTTTAGAAATTCGGGGATTTTTTTCACTCCCCAACTCGAGTCTTGCCCGTCAAACCATAAATAAATCTGTAAAGGGGTGAATTATTTGCTTAATAAGGCTATGTGGTTTCACTACCCGGATGTGAACTATATAGCTCCTAAGTTGATTGCCTTGTTTTTAAAAGCTACAGCCACTTCCGACGAATGTAAATTTTGGGTCACAACTTTCAAAATCCTTTAAAAAATGTTCCAAGGTTTCTGTTGATTTAGTGATGATCATAATTTAAGTAGAGTCAAAAAAGCTATCCCTTTTTATCTTTACTGACAGACAAATGTAGCCGAGCTATAACTGAGGTTTTCAATGCCTCACTGGATAAAATGATTATTTTTAAGTCTATCAAAACGGCTATCGTTTGACTGATTCTTAAAAAGCCTGGACTAGATTTCAAGTTGCTAGTAAACTACTATTTAGTCTCCCTTCTTATTTTTACGAGATTATTAGAACGACTCTAGCTAAGCAACTTGTGGAGCACATTGACCAGAATGAACTGTCAGAAAAATTCAAGCGACATTTTGAGCGGTAACGGTAGTGGTAAGGTGACTGCCCTGGTCTTCTCGAGCTCTCAGCTTCGTTTGATGCTATTGATCACAAAATCAGTCTTCAACGAACCGACCTGCGGTATTTTCCATCTTCGAAACGAAATCGGATCGAGTGCCGCTGTAAGATACATCGAATTCGTCTAAAGGGGTGGCTATTTTTAAAGCTGTGGCTAGGGCAAAACTCGGACCTCGATGCGGGAGTGCATATCGAGTAGATATTGTAAAATAGTTTGCATGTCAGCACTGTTTATTAAATGAAACAGGTGAGGGTTTTTTACTTTTCAAACAATAATAGATAACTTTCGTCTGATACCCTCGTTGTAACCCTCGACCGTTCGAACGAAGAACCCCCACGTGGCGCATGCATCATTACCAGCTGCAAGCTGTGTGCTTGTTTGCAACACAAAGCCATCGCTACTGGCTGTGAGTCAGTCGATCGTCCAAACTGCTGGGGCCACCCTGTGCGCAGGGGCCGGGTGCTGCTGCTGCTGCTTGGGGCAACTGCTGCTGCCGTGGGTACAGGCTGGACATCGTGTTGCACTTGACGCAGGCTGCCGAAGAGGCCGAGGAGGCGGAACGCCAAGCCAAGCGTCTCGGGCTGACGGCCTCGACGGCCGACGGCGAAAGCGACGAACACGAAGGTTCGCTGCTCGCTCTCATCAAGCGCAACCAGAAGTCGCGGCAGGAGCACATGGACAGTTTCCTGTCGGGCATTGAGGCCAAGTACTCGTCAGTGGCCGAAGATGAGGGCGATGACGACGCTACGCCTGGCGTTTCAGTCGGCAAGAAGAGCAGAGGGCAGCCCGCGGCTCGGAGCAAAAGAGCTGGCGACGGCGCGACTTCGGCCAAGGCCAAAGGCAGCAGCTCCAAGAGTAAGGCCTGAGCAGCTTGGCTGGGCTGTGTCGGTGCCTGCACCCAAGCACCCTATGTGGGCAGCACCAGCAGCAGATCGATGACTGCACGATCACTGCTAAAGCCATGGCTGCAACCGGAAAGGGGCAGCGGCTGGCTAGAGTGGAACTGGCAGAGAAATCTCATTTGGCTTCCACGACTTGGCCACACTCTACGGTCAACAGTCAGGTGGGGTGAGCTAGTGGCATGCCGTGCCAAACTAGGCTGATATCCTGTGTCCAAGTCATTTTCAACGATTGGTCGTTTGAGCTCATTGATTTGCAACAGTAAATAGCAGCGGCCGCTCCAAGTAGTTCAACTGGCAGCGCGAGCGAGCTCAGCCTGCGCGCCCAAAATGCGCGCCAGCAGGCCGACAGTGGCGATCGCACACAGTGAGGACACGCGAGCTTGGCCACTCGGCCGCAGCGAGCAGCTTGAGATGCAAAACGGCGGCTCGTCGAAGAGTCGCTGTCACGAGCAGCAGCTGCGCTTCGCCTGTCTCTCGGCCTTTCGTAGGGACACCATCGTGGCAGTCATGGCTGCGTGGCTTAAGCCACGCCTAGGCCGCGCTCGCACTCTCATCGCCGGGCTGCTCGGTCGTTTGCGTCGGTGGCGCTTCGAGACAGCTGCGGCGCAGCAGGCGCGGCGCCGAGATGGCGATCGCGCCCGCACCGAGCGGAGCGGTGATGACGATAGATAGGACGGCGATCATGAGAATCTGCGAGCCCAGAGCCATGCCATCGGCGTCGCCGATGCGATGTGCAGCGTCGTAGGCCACGGATCCGATGGCTGCCTAGAGAGGAAGGAAGTAAGGAACGAATAGCCCCCAATGCTGGATCATAAGGGGGGTCGTAGCAGGTGCGTGTGCAAGCGTCAGCTCTGCCGGTATGCCGGTTGGCTGTCAAGCTAGTGGCCACGACAACTGCACTTCCCAATCCAAATTGCCTGCCTCAAGCGGTCGCATCTTTGATGTACTACAGAATGTGCCAAGGGAGCAGAGAGGGTCACGCCTAGCCATAATTTCCAGCTTTGGCCCGAGAGGGAGCAGCATCGCCGGCTGGATCACTCTTAGTAATTCAAGCGATTAGTAATTTACACGGACCGTAGCAAAAGTTGAGGAACAAATGCAGGAAGGTCGCGTAACTATGGCGACGTCAGTGGGAAAATAGTTGTCTGCTTGGGGAGTATATGAACCGAAAGCTTGGTCTTAAAGGATTTGAGGTCCGATTAGGGCACAACTGAACGGCTGGAGTCTGTAGAGGAAGATATAGAGCGAGAAGGAAAACCAATCGGACATAAGTTGACACGATCAGACATAAGAGCGAGTGAATAGAATGACTTACAAGTAAGTCACACAAATAAGTACAATTCATTTGCACAACGTCCTAAGGGAACTTAATCTCTATTCAGATGTTCCACTGGACACGAGCCAACGACCTCGGTCGTCAAGAGGCTAGCACCTGGACCCCTGGGCCAAACCAGTGCAGTGACAGCTGCCAGTGACCCGATTAATGATTGCATGCTGACCCTGTGCATGTCACCCCTAACCATGTTATTTATGTTGTCTGTTTATCAAGCATGATATTACTCACCATTCAATTGCATTTCCCTTTGCAGCGAATGTAAAGCGCCTAGAGAGAAATTGAGTTCTCTGAGGGCACTTTGTCAAGTGCATTATTATTATTATTAGCCCTTTCAGCGTTTAAAAGAGGAGCAGTAAAATGGGTTCAGAGCTGGCAAGATGAGGAGGGGGGGCCCCAATCAATGAATGGTGCTGCTTCTTGTTGCTGCTGCCAGCACCAGCTAATGGCAGAGCTCACGCTAATGGCAGCAAACTGCGAGCGCACGCGCACGCTACCTGCACGGTCGCCTTCGGCAGCCAGGCCAGCGCGATGAAGAGCCTCTCCTTGCGATTGAGGCCGGCGCCAAAAACTGCCAGGAACGAGGCCGCCGTTCTGAATGCGAGGCCGGTGAAGAGCGCGGCCACGCCGAGTCCTGCAGCGGCAGCCCTCTCGCGTGGGATGAGCTCTCACTGGGGGGGGGGGGCTGCCACTCGAGGCAAGCGCGCACCAGCAGCACCTGCAGCTGCGACGGCAACGAGGTGGTACCACTCACCGAGTGAGTCAGGCGCGATCGTGGACACGTCCACGGCAGCGCCGATCAGGCCGAACAGGAAGGGCTGCCAGAGCTGCCACAGCGAGCGTAGCGCGGACTCGGCCGGCACCTGCGAACGTTCGACGAGGCTGGATGCGACTGTTCATGAGATATAATCGCTCGACTAGTCAACACATGCTTCCCTCACCGGCAAATGTGAGAGTGCCGGGAAAGAGATTTAGGTCTCTTAGAGAACAAAATAAGGGGGTTACTGTTGGTGTGGTTAGGCTGCAGGTGAAAGAGAAGGAGGAAGAGTTAGACAGGCGAGAGAAAGAGAGCGCCAGGGATTGTGAGAGAGCGCCAGGGATTGTGAGAGAGCGCCAGGGATTGTGAGAGAGCGCCAGGGATTGTGAGAGAGCGCCAGGGATTGTGAGAGAGCGCCAGGGATTGTGAGAGAGCGCCAGGGATTGTGAGAGAGCGCCAGGGATTGTGAGAGAGAGCGCCAGGGATTGTGAGAGAGCGCCAGGGATTGTGAGAGAGCGCCAGGGATTGTGAGAGAGCGCCAGGGATTGTGAGAGAGCGCCAGGGATTGTGAGAGAGCGCACCGAGAACTCGTGCCTAGAGACATTGAGTAATTCAACCTCCAGGCCGCACACACGTGCTGACACTTCCTTTCCTGTTGTGGCTCTTGACCACAGACGAATTCTTCTTCCTACCTTGGCGCCAGCAAGCTGCGGCTGACCCAGCAATGAAATGCTGGCGGTGCAGTGATCTATGATCTATCGCCAGGCGAGAGAGATGGAGCCACCACCCACCCACCCATCGCTGACGCCTACGCACAGGATGAGCTTGCTGTGTTTGCAGCACCAGACGTGACCTGCCACCTCTCGGTGTAGTTAGCACCTTACCTCAGCATTTGCTGGCCCGGCATCGCCCGCTTCCCGTCGCCATCGGTAGCCGGCGGTGAAGGCCAGCACGAGGCAGCCCAGCGCTCCGGCGCCCTCCACTCCGACGGCCTGGCTGCCGAACAGTGACAGCTGCCCGAAGCCGAGCAGCAGCAGCAGCCGCCATGTCTGTGTGCTCTTCAAAAGGATGCAGACCGGAAATGGCAACCAGCTGTCGGTGCTCTGCTCACAATGTGGATGCCTTACAGCCGTGAGCAGCAAGCAGCAGAGGCTCAGTACTGGCCCGGCCATGGCCGGGTCAGGCACTGGCAAGTATGGCCACAAAAGCAGGGCAGTGAGGTCGAGGACATGGGTAGCTGCAAATGCAGTCCACACGATGGTAATAACAGTTTAAATAATATACATTTGTATAGCACCCTAAAGCTGTGTCTACACTGGTGAACGTTCGATGTCGACATAATACTACCAATAATAATAATAAATTTGTCATAACACCCTCGGACAACACAATCTCTTTCTAGGCACAGTTGCTGCAAGGACGCACTGTCGACCCGGGAACTTGTCTCGAGTGTGAACCAACTAGCGTGGAACCAACCATGTCTACATTGGGTACTGATCAGAGTCGAGACTGGTCTCGTCGGCAGGCTGCATGTAGCTGGTACATCTGCTCTCACTTGGTAACAAGAGATCTTGTAAGTGTGGAGATCGAAAAGTATATCGCTTGGCACAGCAAATGTAAATAGAGCAGTGGTTATCCGTGGACACATTTAATAATAACAATAATAATATCTGATTTGACTGCCTCTTTTGTATAGCGACAGAAAAACCTTTACGGCTATCACTACCGCTTGCAGCTGCAATAAAGGATCGCCCAACGGAGGAGGGATCGTACCGACGTACGAGCTCGGGACCGAAGTCGTGAAAAGCGACTGCCTTACCTAGTGTGCCATCACGGCTCACCATCTCTACTGCAGCCTGCCCAGAAGTAACTCAGAATTGCTGCTACGATCATGGTAGTGAGAGACAGTGCAAGCAGAAATCGCAACTCTCGGAGTCCCACAAACTAGACTCCGTATGCAACGTGTCGATCAAATTAAATCCATATTGCTTTTCGGGTCCGTTCCTGATTGGTCGGCTGACATTATAAAGTCTCTTGACCTACCTCCAAGAAGTAGACCGCTCGGCTATATACTCAAACCTGGCCGGCAAGACTCAGATCCTGTCCGGCAGCCAGTGGTCCATCAAAACTGAATGACGCAAGCCCAAGGTTCTCACTTGTCTCGCCCGCGAATGCTTGCAGGTCTACACCCAGCTTAAGAGAACTAGACCTCTTACAAGGCACTTTACTGGAGAGGAAGAGGAAGGAGAGAGGGGGCTGGAGAGGAAGCAGGTCACTTGGTAGTCCGGGCAGCATGATAGCACGGACAGCATCACCACCCATTCCTACACAGCAAAGGACAATTCGAATGAATAGAGCTAATGCTGTAAAACACCTATTTAGGACAGCATTTAGTGGGTCCCTGTGATTCGTCCTTCATGTGCTTATGCGTGCTGACACTGTGCATGCTGCCACTAATCACATTTGCATGCTGACCCTGTGCATGTCACCCCTAACCATGTTTTTCATTTTGGTTTGTTTATCAAGCATGATTTTACTCACCATTCAATTGCATTTCCCTTTGCAGCCAATGTAAAGCACCTAGAAAGAGATTGAGTTATCTGAGGGCGCTTTATCAAGTGCATTATTATTTTTATTATTGTTATTTCGTCAAGCCGGGGAATGTCCTGACGTCAGTCGGGAGCTCCAGGCTTTTGGAGCCTAGGAACTGAAGGCATGGTTTCCAAAGAATTTGAGAATAGATAACTCTGGAGGCTGAATGAATGAAAGTTAGTGTGATGCAAGTCTCATGAGGAAGCATTTCCGATAGGTAGGAAGCAGCAAGAAAATAAAGGAAATGAAAGCTGAGTGACAGAAGTATGAAGTCGATTGTTGCTGCTTGATGAGGAGCAAGTGAAGGTCGTTAGAAGTAACATAACGTGGCAGCAAAAAGAGACTAAAAACGCACCTATTTATCACAGCACTTGGTGATTCTGTGAATCACCCTGTGATTCGACCTGTATGTGCTTATGTATGCTGACACTGTGCATGCTGCCACTAATCATACTTGCATGCTGACCCTGTGCATGTCACCCCTAACCATGGTATTATGTTGTTTATTGAGCATGCTAACATTAACCATTCGATTGTGCTTTCTTTGCAGCAATTGTAAAGCGCCTAGAAAGATTTTTGTTCTCTGAGGGTGCTCTATCAAGTGTATTATTCTTAGCATTGGCCAGAAGACAAGCCCTATTTGGTTGTGAGGTCACGTAGTGATGTAAGACTTTACAAGCCGTGTACAGTGTGTGTGCAGAATGTGCCATACTGTAGGGACCAACAGACCAGGGGCTACAGTAAAATACTCTTCCATAGAAATATCAGTAAAGCTGAGCAAGGAGCCGAATTTAATTTTAATCGACCCTGGAGGTTTTGTAAACGAGTGGTGGGAAAGAGCAGCTCTACATTGAGCTGCAAATGAAGTTGACCCTGGATTCTCGGTCATGCAGTCAGGCGCGCCGCCGTGTATTGTCCACGACAGCTGCACGGATCGACCACTGACGGGCGGTAAGTGCGAGCGAGCGGCTCACCTTGGACGTGAGCGCCGGTAGGTACCAGAGCAGCACGCCAATGCCAAGGCCGTAGACGACTCCGCCGAGAGCCTCCAGGGGCCCGCGAAAGATGGTGAGCACCAAATTGTCTACAACGGCCAGGCTCGAGCGTCATATCCCTTATCACCTGGATGTATCTCCGTCAGTAACTCCACAAAGTCATAAAGACCATGTGGGTGTTACGCAGGAGAGTTTTGTATAGCGCACTTACAGCCTAAGCGGCTTTCGGTACGTATTCGGTAGCCAACAGACTTCGTCTCATGCAACAAACAGAAAGTGGGAAGCATAGCAGAGTCAGGAGAGCAGTTCAGGACTGCTGAAAAAGACGTGTAATAGTCGGCAGTTGGAGAGTAGATGTCGTTGCGTAAGAATTGTGGAAGCGAGTTCCATAGTCTAGGACCTGCAGAGCTAAAGCTTCTGTCGCCAACTGTCTTTAAGCGGAGGAATGGGACAGCTAATTTATTGTCCACACAGGACCTCAGTGCACGAACAGGCTGAAACTGGTGCAGCAGTTCAGCTAGGTACGAAGGAGCCAAGCCGTGGCGGGCCTTGTGGGTCAGCGTAAGAACTTTGCTCTGTATGGATCCACATAAGCATGCTAGCAGCAGCAAGCAGAGCCGATAAAGCACGTGAACTCAGGGGCAGAGCTCGATGCAGGATAGCAGCCAAGAGTCCATTCTGTCGCACCTGCAAAGAATTCGGAGAAACTCTGTGCTGCAAAGTCGCCATTGGGATCATGGGCAGTACGCTGGCTTAGCGGCACTTAAGAGCATGGTCGATAGGGGTCGTGAATACGTTTGGATTATTGGTCTGGGATTCGACTATTTATCCATACAAGGTAGTCTTAGCCTTAGCTAAAAAAAAAAGATTTTTAAGACCATACAACCCTTCAAATCCCAAGCGGTGAACGGCAAGTCTCAATCGTTTGGCAAAGCTCTCAAGCCTGCGCTTGGTATTCCTTGTGTGCTTTTGCATGCTTGTCTAAGCATTATACGCTTCGCTTGCCATTAAATCTTGGCTATCGCTTCTCATGCAGCCAGCTGTAAAGAAGCTGTAAAAGCTGTGAAGCCTCGATAGAGAGTCTTAGGGTGCAATACGAGAGACGCTCGAGCGTTACTGTTATAGAAATATATATATAATGTTATGTGTATATATTAATATGTAATATATATTGTTATATAAATATAGCAATTAGGCTCTGCCATCTCCTGTTGAATCTGCATGAAATCTAGGTGTCACGATCCAAAGTGACCTCTCGTTAGACGACCACATCAGCTCCACAATCAAGTCTGCCTACGTTCAGCTGCCTAAAATTGCTAGCATTCGGGCTTGTTTAGATAAAGATACCACATCTACGTTGGTCCATGCATTTATGACATCCCGTCTTGATGCTACCACTAACTACATTTGCATGCTGACCCTGTGCATGTCACCCCTAACCACGTTATGCATGTTGTTTGTTTATCAAGCATGATATTACTCACCATTAAATTGCATTTCCCTTTGCAGCAAATGTGAAGCGCCTAGAGAGAGATTGAGTTCTCTGAGGACGCTTTATCAAGTGCATTATTATTATTATTATTATTTCTGTAACTCACTGCTTGCTGGCTAACTGGCGTGCGAAATCAGGCGCTTACAGCTGGTGCAAAACTCTGCAGCTACGCTTGTATGTCATGAGCATCGCAGTTGCCACATCACACCACTTCTTGCCTTTAGGTTCCTTCATTATTTGGCTCCAGCCTACCTATCAGATCTACTCGCCCACCAGGCTCAGCCTCGTACCACCTGCTTTTCGGAATCTAATTGTTCACCAATACGTCGTACAAACCTAAAATCCTTTGGAGACCGTGCATTTAGTTCGTATGCTTCCAAAGCCTGGAGCTCACTCCCGACTTGCGTCAACGACATCCTCTGACTTGACCACATTTAAAAAGAGCTTAATTCTTTTGATTCGTCCTTTATGTGATTATTCGTGCTGACACTGTGCATGCTACCACTAAGCACACTTGCCTGCTGACCCTGTGCATGTCACCCCTAACCATTCATGTTGTTTATCGAGCACGATACCACTCACCATTCGATCGTGTTTCCTTTGCACCAAATGTAAAGCGCCTAGAAAGAGATTGAGTTCTATGAGGGCGCTTTATCAAGTGTATCATTATTATTACTATTATTATTACCACTGAGCGATGAGTGGATCGGCAGGAGCTCACGGGAGTTCGACCGCAAGCGCCGAGGACTGGCTTAACTCGCAGCTTCGTACTTCAACCTCGTAGAGGAGAGCCTCACCTCTGCAATGCAGGATTTGCATCCACTCGCGAACCTCGCAAGGAGCACTTTTAACCTAGCCCCACACACCGATGGCAGATCTTGGACTGCATGAAAGTTAAAGGCACAACTAGTAACCCAAAACTAGCCCAAACATAGTTTTCCTGCTCCAACACGCCAGCTATCTAGGGTCCTGGCCGTGGAGTGTTTGGCCAACAGCAGCTACAGCTAGAGGTACTTCAAGATTTTGCCTTCGAGGATGAGTGTGCAACTGTGACTCTGGGTCCTGGGAAAATTTGAAGAATGTTATTGGAGACAGGTTTAACGTCTAAAAGGGCTCAAGAAAATAGTTCTTAGAAACAGTTTAACGTATTATAGGCTCAAGTTTTTTTTTGTCAAGCACACTACGTTGTTGTGCTATGCTGCCGATTGAGTCGTCAGCAAGTCCTCTGGCACCTCAAACTTTCTGGCATATTTTGCACAGACTTTGGCTTTTCCACAGATTCTTTCGAACCATACACTTGGCTTTATCTCTTGGATTTGTTGGCCAGCCTTCAAGCCATATTCTTCACTAGCTAGAGAGAGACTTGTTTTGCTAGTGCGGACAAAACTGGATTACAGTAGTCCAGTCTAGAGAGAGCCAGGGATCTAGCAAGAATCTTAGCCAGCGACCACGGTAGGTGGTACGCGATTTTGGAGAGAGATTGAACGTGACTACTGATTGTACAAGCAATCTTTTGAATGAAACCTGTAAATGCCAAGTAGTCGTCAAAAGAGTGCACCTAAATTTCAAGCACGTGACCGACGGTCTCATGGCTTCGGTACCGCCAATTAGAAGAGAAAAGCCTCCTAATCCAGCCACATGCTTAGCTTGTCCTATAACTGGCACGCCGATTTTATGTGTATATATATATATATATATATATATATATATATATATATATATATATATATATATATATATATATATATATATATATATATATATATATATATATATATATATATATATATATATATATATATATATATATATATATATATATATATATATATCTCGGCCGATGCCTCTCTCTCTCTCTCTCTCTCTCTCTCTCTCTCTCTCCACCCCTCTCTCTCTCTCTCTCTCTCTCTCTCTCTCTCTCTCTCTCTCTCTCTCTCTCTTTCTCTGTCTGTCTGTGCAAACAATCCACTCTAGAACATACATTATCAAGATAAAAGTTGACAATTCTTACACCGACCTGCAAGGCCCGCTATGGCTTGCTCCTTCACACCTAGCTGAACTGCTGCACCAGCTTCAGACTCCTCGAGTCCTCTATGTACAAAATATTAGCTGTTCCACTTCTATGCTTAAAGATCGTAAGTGACAGAAACTTTAGCTCTGCAGGTCCTACATTGTGAAACTTATTTCCACAACTCATACGCAGCAATATATACTCTCCAGCTGCCGATAGTGGCACGTCCTTTCCAGCCATCCTGGGCAGCTACTTCCAAGCGGCTCACTTCCTCGACTGCCCTCCTGACTCAGCTTTGCTTCTGACTTCCTCTTTGTTGGATGAGATAAAGTCAATTGGCTAGTGCTAGTGCTACCGTGTGCATTCCGAAAGCTGCTTAGGCTTTGGGTGAGCTCCAGCATAAAACCCAGTGAGTCTATGTAGCTTTGTAGAGTTACAGACAAGGACAAATTACCTGTATGGAAGGCAAACTTAGCGCTCACGGCCTCGTGCATGCACGGCTCGAGCGTCTCTTCCATTTTGCACATTCCTGGCTCGAGGGCAGAGCACTGCCCTCGAGCCATCGGAAGTGCTAGATTTAGCATACAGAGAACTGCATTAGACGTTCTCTTTTTTCTCGATTGACCAGATCCGGTTAGTCGCTCGCTCTGCCTCCAGGCGTTCGAAGACCTCTAAAGAAAACACAGATCAGGTAACAAGTTGCATATTCAATTGTAAGACGTATGCAGTTCCCGAATGCCTATGGGGAGGAGGAAGAGGGTGGCTTAAAGAGTAGAAAAACTGTTCACACTAGGGGAGGATATACACTCAAATGCAAAAGTATTTGGATGGTACAGATCTGCTAGATTACCATCTTTTCTTGAGCTCCCGACTGGACTGGAGCTAGGATGCTGAATCTGTATGCCAATTAGTGGTTGCCCAAGAAGGAATTTCCATGATAGTTAGGCAACTTGTGGACAATGCGCCCAAAAGTAGCCAAAAACCCTCTAAACTCCTTTACAAATGGCTGCTTTGGTCTCCTTCACCAGTTCATGCTAGAACGGGGAGGCTGCACACGAGCCGTAATTGTACAAAGAACCCATTGAGAATTACTTATTTCGCCAGGAAAATCCCATCAGTCATGGCGAAGGTCGCCGAACTGTCGAGCTTCGTGACGGGTAAATCAGGGCACTGTACGAGGCTGGACACTCGTACGGTCAAATTGCTGCTACTTAATCAATTTCGTAGAGTACGGTTTCGTACAACGTGAAGAAGATAATAAGGACCGGGAGCCCTGAAAGTGCTACACGATCAGGCGGCCCCGTGTTCCCATTAGGTGGGAAAACACCATCCTTAAGTTGGAGGCATTAAAGGACAGTTTCGCTTTGGCAACATCTCGTGTTAAAAGTGCCTTCGCAGTCTGGAAAGCGAGTTAGCCGTGACAGGGTCAGGAGGCGATTAGATTAGGCTGGTCTGCATTCTCGAGCTGCAAAGAGAACACCTCTTCTGTCGGTAAAGAATATGGTAAGTCATTCACGGTGGACTAAGGCTCGAATCCACTGGACTACTGACAATTGAAGTAGAATTGTGTGGAGTGACAAAAGCAAATTTAAGCTCTTTTCGAACTGCGAAGGAAGGTTTTACATGCGTCGGGGACCCAACGAAGCCAGCTCACCCAATTGCCTGAAGCCGACGGTGAAATTCGGAGGAAACAGTGTGATGATACGGTGGTGCTTCAGCAGAAATGGCATCGGAGCACTGCACCACATACCGGCATCATGACCACAGACATCTATTTAGATCTTCTTAAAACGTAGGGCTCCAAAGTTCGATGGGACTTCGTGGGCGTGATTATATTTTCCAGCACGACAGCGATCCTAAACACACCACAGTCAAAGTCAAGTATTTTGTTTAAAAAGTTATTAGAATTCGGTTACCCTACCGGTACGGTTAAGGGCTGGCCAAATCAGTCTCCTGACCTTAAGCAGATCGAGCATTTGTGGGGTGAAGTCGCGCGACGGTTACGGCAGTCCATATTACGACTACTGGTGCACTCTTTGTTTACTTGCAACAAGCCTGGAGAAGTATATCGGCCGATGTTTGTGAGCGTTTGGTCAGCTCCATGCCTGAGCAAGTACAGGCAGGTCGTTGCAAATAAGAGAGGTGCAACGTCATATTAGCCCAATAAAAAAGTATGATATGTGATAATTGCAAGAACATGTTGCCTGGTCTCTTTTCAACCAGTGTGCATATTTTTGGTGACACGAACGTTCGATATTTACTAGACATGCCGGGGAGTAGGGGTCGTCATAGCGGCTGACCCAGCCGTCCAAATACTTTTGCATTTGAGTGTACAAACTTTGGATGCCTGGATCGTTGCATTAATATATACCAGCATACCTACTAGTTGTATCAGCCTTAGCGCTGAGCTTCAAAGCCCTCGCCCGACCGGATCGAAAAGCCACTTAAGGCACCAGAGAGAATCAGACCTCGCCGAAGGAGCTTGTTCAACCTGCTCGGCACTACTTTGTGCAAACGACAAAAAGTCCATCTCTCTCTCACTCTCTCTCCCTCTCTCTCTCTCTTTCTCTCCCTCTATCTCTCTCTCTCTCTCTCTCCCTCTCTATCTCTATCTCTCTCTCTCTCTCTCTCTCTCTCTCTCTCTCTCTCTCTCTCTCTCTCTCTCTCTCTCTCTCTCTCTCTCTCTCTCTCTCTCTCTCTCTCCCTCTCTCTCTCTCCCTCTCTCTCCCCATCACTCTCTCGGTCGAGCCACTTTCACTTTAGCAATGCATCAGTCGCGCCTGCCTCGATGGCGGAAACTGCCAGAGCTTATCGCAGTTTCCGACATAAACTGGCTTTATCTTATGCTGTCGCCACCATCACCACCACCACCACTCGACGGCCGGCAGCCCCACGTGCACCCCTTTTTTCGTACAGGCCTCCAGCGACTTCGGCTGCCCGCCGTTGTATCTCACTCACCAGCTTTGCCTAGCGTTATGCCCAGAATGACGCCAAATGCGCTGATGGCCAGGATGTCGTCGATGCTAGCAGCGGCAAGCACCAGCGTCGGAATGCCGCACTCGACGCCGAGGCCCCGCTCCTGCAGTGCCAGCATGCTCGGCACCACGACCGCCGGCGAGACGGCCGCCAGGACGAACCTGCAGTGGCAGCAGCAGCGGCCACGAACGATGACAGGCTACGAGCTCACGGGGAGGTGGATGGGATGCGATTCGGAGGTCAGGGTAACCGTGTGGAGAGAGGTTCGGTCGCTGGCGATCGCTGGCGGCCACGGCTGGTGGAATGCAGCCGGGCACACGACGGCTTCGAGCGTTCACAGCAAGCAGCACTTTAGGCATGGTGCAAGACTCCCTCCATGAAGCGCCGGGCGTGAGGCCAAGACGTGAGCTGGCAGGCTGGGTGATGTGGAAGGTGCTAATTGCACTAAAAATGGTGCCTAAAATGCCGTCTTATCGGCAGCTTCTGGCTCGACTCTCTCTCTCTCTTGCTCTGCACCTCTCTCTCTCTCTCTCTCTCTCTCTCTCTCTCTCTCTCTCTCTCTCTCTCTCTCTGAATCTCTGTCTGTCTGTCTCTCTCTCTCTCTCTGTCTCTCTCTCTCTCTCTGTTTCTCTCTGTCTCTGTCTGTCTCTCTGTCTCTGTCTGTCTGTCTGTCTCTCTCTGTCTGTCTGTCTGTCTGTCTGTCTGTCTGTCTGTCTGTCTGTCTGTCTGTCTCTCTCTCTCTCTCTCTCTCTCTCTCTCTCTCTCTCTCTCTCTTTCTCTCTCTCTCTCTCTATCTATCTATCTCTCTCTCACGCCGACCACCGGCTCTTGCAAGAGCAGAAACATGATCGTGAACTAAGAGCAGCGAGCGGAGCTAGCTGACTGCAGCTGGTGCACTCGCCTGACTCGAGCCTCGAGTGCTGTCAGGCGAAGCATTTCTGCACGGCAGGAAGGAGCAAACCGTGCAAAGCAAAAGCAAAAGACCGTGAAAGAGAAGAATAACGAAGCCGGCTGCATCGCAGGCAAATATGTACCTAGCTGAACTGCTGCACCAGTTTCAGCCTGTTTGCACCCTCAGGTCCTGTGTGGACAATAAATTAGCTATCCCATTCCTCCACTTAAAGACCTTTGGAGACAGAAGCTTTAGCTCTGCAGGTCCTAGACTGTGGAACTCGCTTCCACAATTTGTATGCAATGACAACTACTCTCCTGCTGCCCACTATGGCACATCATTACCAGCCGTCCTGAGCTGCTACTTTCATGCTACTCACTACCTCAACTGCTCTCCTAACTCTGCTATGCTTCCCACTTTCTCTTTGTTGTGTAAGGTGAAGTCTGTTGGCTACCGAATGCGTACCGGAAGCCGCTTAGGCTGTGAGCGCACCATACAAAACTCTCCTGCGTAACACCCACTTAATCTGTATGGCTTCGTGGAGTTACATACAGAGATACATTCCACTCCATTACACGGATAGCACTGAGAGACTCGGTGAAGCTCCGAGCCGTATCACATTTCAGACAGCCGGACAGAAGCAGCAGGGCGACGAAATAATAACAATAGGAATAATGATAATAATAGTAATAGTGAATATAAAACAAGCATGTGGTGCCCTAAGAGAACTAAACCTCTTTCCAGAGCAATTTGCATGTGCAGGGAAACACGACGGACGTCTTGAAGTGCCTAGAGAGATTCAGCTACCTCAACTGCTCTCCTAACTCTGCTATGCTTCCCACTTTCTCTTTGTTGCGTGAGACGAAGTCTGTTGGCTACCGAATGAGTACCGAAAGCCGCTTAGGCTGCGAGTGCGCTATACAAAACTCTCCTGCGTAACACCCACATGGTCTTTATGACTTTGTGGAGTTACTGACGGAGATACATTACATTAAATTCTCTGAGGGAGCCATACAAAGGTATTATTAGTATCCTTATCATCTCCACTTCGCTGAAATTTCCCATCTGTTAGCCTACGATACGGGAATCTAGCAGAAGGTTGAGCCACGTTGCATCGAGAGGCCGGGACCAAGCTAGAAACTATGTAAGGCGGTTGCTTTCACAACCATGTTCCCGAGGTCGTGGGTTCGTTTCCTGCGGTGGGCGATCCTTTATTGCCACTGCAAGCGGTGGTGAAAGCCGCAAAGGCTCTTCTGTCACTATACAAAAAGAGGCTGTTTAATCAGCTCGGATTTTTTTTATAGAAACTATCACCAGCCACAAGTGGAGCACGTGTATTGCCGCCGCACGTATGCACCGATCACACCCGCCCACCTGAACCTATCGTAGGCTATCGTCGAGTCTGCACTGCTTGCCGCAGCGCACCAATTGCCAAACACATATGCACCTGCACTAGACGGGCGCTCACGACCCGTACCTGTACAGCACCGGCAGCAGGTGCAGCCAGTGCTGCCGGTGCACGCTCAGCGGCAGCCAGCAGCGGCGGCGGCTCACTCACCCGAGCATGAGCCCCCACAGCCAGGGCATGCCGAGCAGCAGATGTGCTGCCACCATGCACGTGACGGCCTCCGTGATGCACGGCAGAAATGCGAGCCGAACGACGGTGCACGACAGGCGCTTCAGGTCAGCAGGATTGAGGCCGAGACCGGCTCGCAGCAGAATGACGCCCAGCGCCGACGTCCTGAGACGGAGAGAGAGAGAGAGAGAGAGGTAAGAGAGAGGCCGGCTCAACCCTTGCGCACAGCACACGACGCATGGCCGGCTGCTCGGCACTACGGGCCTACGCAGCAATGGCGGCGGCAGTGGCGGCAGCAAGTCGTGCCGCCAGCAGAGGACAGATGAAAATACACACGACGAGAGCCGTGAGGTGGCTACTGCTGCGCTTTGCTGCACGTAGCGTCGCGACTTTGCACCCGTCGGCGGATATCGCGGCGCTCGTCGGGTCAAACGGAAAACGTTCACTCGTCGTCGGCCTCCTCAGTCGAATGAGGCATCATTCTCCCCGCCGACGGCCGGCCGGGGGGGGGGAGGGGAGAATGAGTCTTTGCCGCTCGTCCGTTTTCGGCAGGCAAGGGTGAGACCAAACTCGGCACGCCGAAGCGTGTGCAAGCACGATGTGGACGCACATTGGGTGGCGGTTCATTCCAGTCACCTTCCAGTGCTGCTGCTGCTGCTGCCGCTGCGACAGCACGTGACCGCGGTCGAGCGACTGCAGGAGCAGCAGCAGCAGCAGAGGCGCAGGCAGCAGCGTGCTGCGTTCTCGCAATGCGCGCCTTACCGAAGAGCGCTCGACCAGTCGCCGTCGATGCGTCGCGCCACGTCAAGCGGCGGAACATTGCCGAGAACGCAGCCGACGACCAGCATGCCTAAAAAGAAAACACTCCGACATCTGCCTCATCTGCCACGACACGGCGACGCCCAAGAGCTACTGGGGCAGCCAGCAGAGACTCGAGCTGCATATGCGCATGCAAAGCCCTGTCGCTGCTGCTGCTTGCGCTCGGTAGTGGGGCACTCTCGGGGCCATCTTTCTTTCAGGCCTTGTGATCAACTGGAGCCGAAATTCTGCCAAACAGATACACGCCCGTTTGACCAAACAGACCAAACTGCCCTGCAAGATTTTCTCGTCGAATGTGTGACAGGGCTGGCCGGAGACGAAGTCGGAATTACCCGGTCGTTTTTCTCTAACGATTCGTTCCAAAGTTCTGACTAGTGGGTCAGGACGAGCTATGTACCCACGTCACGCCTGCTGTGTGAAGCTAATAGCTAGCAATGATGACAGATCGCAAAAGCGAATGAAACCGCAAAGCGAGGCACCACGGAATAGGTACCGCTGGGCAACTGTTTGCTAAATTCGCCTCTAGAGTCAAATCTGGTCGTTGCGACGCCAACGCCTGAGCCCCATCGACCGCCACCGAAGCCGAAGTGTACAGGCAGTGTACTCGGCAGCAATTAGCCTGAGCGCTTGTGCCACGTTTCTAAAGAGAAAATCTACGAGAGTCGAATCTCTGTACAAAAGCTTTATGCATCGCTGCATAAGAAACAATAACAAAGAGTCAGTGACAAGCAAAGTACCTATCATCCTTGGACGAACATACAAAAGCGTTCAAGTAGACACACAGTAGAGGGTTCGTTGCTGGTTAGCAGGGCGGCTGGCTAGTAACCAGACTTGCGTGAATCGTGCATTCAAGCCCCAATTGCCCCAATGGCTATGGTGGGCAGCTTGCCTTTATTCAGTCTACCGACAGCTTTTGGATTCGAGATGCAGGCCACAGTGTGGTAAGAGCTCAGGATTGAGAGAGGTCGGTGCTAGGTGGCTCGTCGGAAGCCAAAGCCGTTTGGCGCTTGGTGCCCCGTGCGGATTTTTCAGAGCACACTGAACGTATGAACCCTAGCTTATTCTTACAGTGGTCCGCTGGCCTGTGGTGGGCACTTCCTTCCACGCTGGCAGCTTCCTTCCATGCTGGGCACATACTTCCACGTGAAACTTTCGAGAAGCAGCACTTCTATCTGCCTCGGCACGGTACATACTGCTTGGGCGAAGAGAAAATAAAAGTGCAAAGAGAATCTGGATACTGGCAATAAAATGCAATGGCAGATGGAAAGGAAACTTATGGTGGGGCAAGAATGAAACCCGTAACTTACGGTATGTAACTTCGTACAGCATTTCTCATGCAAATAAGTAATTAACTTCTTTTTTCTCTAACTCAAAGTTTCTTGACATCAAGCAAATACTCTTTGAACTACGAAGCACTCACGTGCAAGCAATTACATGCAAGAGTTGCCCATTGAATGGAGACATCTTTTGCCGGAGACATCCAATGGAGACATATTTCGTCTTTTCCCCGAGGTGCATCACTAGGGTGGACATGTTAGCACATAGAGGTAAGGTGCAAGCACTTCACGAACTGGGTAGTGGGTTGGAGTCCTGCTAGTGGTAACTCTGGCTCAATACCCCGTGCTGGTGACAGCCATGAAAGTTCTTCTACTGCTCCTGTGTAAATTACTGAGGCTGCTAAATCAGCCAGCCTTTACTTTAACTGCACCGCTTTGCTATGGAATGCAAAGACAATCACATGACTTCCCTAAGACATTGTCTCCACTTTCGGTGTGCTGCATGGCTCGCGCACTTGCAGCTGGCAGTGTCAGCTCAGTACAGCTGCACAACGAGCCACGGCCACTTACCTAAGAGTCCAGGCAGGTGAGCCTTTGCAACTAGCCATGCAGCAGCATGGCACACTACGAATATGCACCAAAGACCAAAGAACGTTCCACCGGGAAGGCCTTGTTCGCCGAGCACCGACCACAAGAGGGCCCAGGCTGTAATGAACGGCAACCGACTGCACCTGCAGCACCAACAGCACACAAGAAAACGACGACTGGAGCAGCTGAAGCAGCCCAGAGCAGCTGCAGCTGCTCTGATTCTGAGTCGAGATTACTGTTGCCCCCACTTACCTAAATTCAAATCCTTTGGAGACCTGGCCTCCAGTTAATGTGCTCCCTAAGCTTGGAACTCAAAGCGACTGACATTGTGTGGTCTCTTGATTTGACAATATACAAAAACAGCTAAAAACCTACCTGCATGACACAGCGTTCGCTTTCGAGTCTAAGTTAAACGTCCTGTCCTGCGGTCATGTGCTTTGAAACTGCCCAGGTCTTGACATTGTGGGCAATGGAGACATGCATGCGCCCCAACGGATTTGTTTTTTATCCTGTCATCAGCATTTGCTCGGTCCGAATGAACTGTAATTTATGCGCTAACGTGTGCTGTCCCTGTATATGTTATCACTAATGGAATGACATACTTGCTGTCCATGACAACAAGCATAACATGGTTAGAAGTGACATGCATAAGGTCATCATGCAAATATGGTTAGTGGCACCATGCTCAGTGTCAGCAGGCATAAGCCCACAAAGGATTAGTCACATGGATTCATTAAATTCTGTGATAGTTTGATGCGTTTTAGCTTCTTTTAAATGTCAGGTCAGGGGATGTCGTGAAGTCAGTCACGGAATGGGTTCCAGGCTTTTGGAGCATACGAACTAAAGGCAAGGCCCCCTCGAAGGATTTGAGTTTCGTACGAAATGTAGGTAAGAGATTAGATTCAGAAAAGCAGGTGGTGCTATGCTTAGCCATGTGGGGGAGTAGATCTGATGGGTAGGCTGGAGCCAAAAAACGAAGGGACCTAAAAATGAGTGACAAAACCTTGAAGTCAATGCGCTGCTTAACTGGGAGCCAATGCAGGTCGGAACGAAGTGGTTTGATGTGGTATGAGCCGCTCACGACAGACAAGCCAGGCTGCAGAGTTTTGCACTAACTGTAAGCACCTGATTACACAGGCCGGTAGACCAGCAAGCAGCAAGTCAGAGAAGTCGAGATGGGATGTTACACATGCATAGACCAATTTGGATGCAGTACCCAATTCTAAGCAAATTGTATATGCATATGACACTCAGTTGTACCTTTGCTTTGAACCCTCCCAGTCCTCCGGCACCTCGAATTCTCTCAACTCCCTTGCTGTGTGTATTGATGACATCCATACATGGATGGCAGCACAGTTTCTTGAAAGTTGAATGAGGATAAAACCAACATACTAGTTATGGGAAAACCAAGTGTGATTCAGAAATTGGAAAACCTAATGCTCACAATTGGCTATGCCAGGATATCTTCTGTTGAATCTGCATGAAATCTAGGTCTCATGCTCCAAAGTGACCTTTTGTTAGACGGTCACATCAGCTCCGCAGTCAAGTCTGCCTACTTTCAGCTACATAACATTTATAAGCGAAAGCCTAGATTGCGCCTGGCAATCATATCTGAAAGAGGGAGAGTATAAACCATGAAAAGAACCGGACCAAGCACGGAGCCCTGAGGCATCCGTGTCAGTGGTTCCTTGGATGATCTTTTTCAGGCTAGCATCAATACACTGTTGTACCCCACTGAGATAAAACAATTAAACAAATAACAACTTAAGCAATTTTTGCGCAGCACCGGTGATGCCCAGGCGAGATAGGGTGAAAACAAGTACCTTATTATTATTAGTATTACTATTATGAGAGGACCTAAGCCATTATAGTACAGAACCTGTGATGCTGAGGCGAGGCGACAGGCATTCAATATCGACTCGGTGATACGTGGTAGTCCTAGCTTGCTTAACGTCAGTGATAAACCGTAGGCCATCTCGGCAAGGATTACAGTGTGCTTAGTCAGAGATGCAAACTCGTCCAGAACAGCGCCAAGCATTGTCTTGTATCCCTCCACTAGAGCGGACAGGCCAGCAGAGGATTGTACAGTAAGAGCGAGAAAGATATTTTTGTAACACAGCTTACATATCAGGTGTCTACAGATTTTGCAATTTACATGCGAGTTTTTGATACCCAGGTAATACATGATATAATGTGAAATAGATCTACACGTGGTCAGATGTTCAGCATTTTGTAGTAGTAGGAGTTGACAGCACACAACACACAATAGCGGGAGAGTATTTGATTGAGAGTGTGGTGATTTGTTATGAGTGGGCCATTAACATGAGCTACAAGAGAAAATGAACCAGCCAATTAACACAATTCGGCTCGGCACAGAGACGTCAGTTTCACGTTATTGAAATGAACGTTAAAATCACTCAGTTTGAGAAAAGAAGCACTTCCTGCATCAGAAAATCAGGGTGAGACAAGAAAAATCTTAAATAACACAAGTCGCAGTACTTTAGGGCAGGAGACTACCTCTGCCATTGGTAGCTTGCAGTTGGAAGGACTCGAGCAAAAAAGTTATAAAGGACTGCCTAAAAAGAGGACTGCAAATAGCTTAAAACTATACGAATATGAGCAACAATCGCTAGCTACTGCACTACTGGCTAACAAAGAAAATATAAGCTAATTTAAAGGTCTCATTTATACATCGGCAGAAGACCGACGGCAGCTTTCACCCAGCAAAGCAACAGTGAAGAACTGCCTTCAGCAGGACTCGAATCCTCAATGTTGTACATGAAGCACAGGCTCTTTGCCACTGAGGTTACACTCTGTGACAGTTCTGCCAAAAAAATTGCAATCGCATCACCACTAAAAATTTTACTTGCCAATTCTTGCCACTAGTCTAGTACATCGAGGTCTACTGATGCAGTTAGATCAGTTATTCAACACCAATCATTTGGTAATGCTTTCTATGCAGCACCAGTAAAGTGTCTAGAAAGAGATTCAGTTCTCTGAGAGCACTATACAAATGTAATATTATTATTATTAATATTACTAAGACTTCGTATCAATCGGAATAATAGAGCAGACTCATGAAACTTCTCTGCTGTCATCAGCTGTAGTCTACCGGTTGCACTTAAGGAGCTGCTTTATCAATCTCAGAAGTGACGAAATGAGACCATATTTACAATGACCGAAAGTGGCACAGTAAAGCAGCCACTGCATGTAAATTCTGACAATAGCGGTAGTACATACTAAGACGAAAGAAATATGGCAGAGACGGAGCTGTAAGACTTCTTCCCGAACATGATATCCTGAGCGACTGCCAGCGTAAACATGCTGCTAATTGTTGAACGGTTTTTAGCCTGCTTTGCTAAACCAATCGGTTGCAGTAACCCACCCCCCTCCTCACAGCATTGTTGGTGAGAAGCTAATAGGCACTGGTACCTCGAGTGAGCTGCAAGTAGGCTAGCCTCCCTACTCGCTTTGCATCGGTATTCCGTACCCACCTTTGCCGGCCAGTACTGCTGAGCTACCTTCCATGGATCGCAGCACGATCCAGACTGCTGGGAAGCCGAGGACCAAGGTCAAGTTGCATGTAGCAGCATAATACGCAATTGCAAAATGCATCGCGTGAATCAATGACCAGTGCAAGCTTGTCCTATAAATCTAGCTGCAATGTGGCGTGACAGCCCAGTGGTTTTGTGGTGCTCTGCTGGCAATAATAATAATAATTCACTTGATAAAGCGCCCTCAGAGAACTTAATCTCTCTCTAGGCACTTTACATTTGCTGTAAAGTGAAATGCAATTGAATGGTAAGTAAAATCATGCTTGAAAAACAAACGAAATGAATAATATGGTTAGGGGTGACATGCACAGGGTCAGCATGCAAATGTGGTTAGTGGCAGCATGCAATGGCCGAAAGGTCCTGCCATGCCCACCGAGCCAACACATTGGTTAGAAAAGACACATGATATGCATAAAAACGGTTCTTCTTTTCTGGTTTTGTTCAGTGAACGTGCACATTGCATATCCTTAACGAATTATTTGCATGGAATCCATGCAGATGGGCAGTTGTCATGACAGCTGCTGCTGCTGCAGACACTGCCCTAATACTTAAGCAACTACATGTACATACACTCAAGCTCAAAAGTATTAGGGAGGCCACCTAAAACGGCCACCGGACCCTAAACGCTCAAATTCTGATTCAAAAAAACGTTACTGCAACATGCTATAATCATGCACGGTATACAAATAAGGCTATATGTAACATATTTGCATAGCCTCCTAAGAGATCTTAATCCCTATGCAGGTGCTTCACATATGCCACCGGGCTCGAGCCTATGACCTCATCCGCCAAATGCAATGAACTTGATCTCGGTCGTCAGAGGCAAGCGTCTTAAGCAAACTGCAACTGGGCCAAACCAGGGCAACAAAACCAAACCGGCTTTCGGGGTGTAGTGTAAGGAAAGTTCGGCACATTTTCATTAATTTGGAGTGCTAAAATAAATTTGAACCACCATGATTAGCAATCACTTGTATAAGCCGTTCGGGCATACATCAAGCTTAGCATCCACAAATATTTGGCGTTAAGAGTTCTAAAAACGTCTGGTAAACTGAAGACAAACGAGCCTTCAGATGTGATACGGCCCTCATGTGATCTGACCCCCCCCGTTCTCTGAGGGCGCTATAACAAATGTATTGCTATTATTATTATTATATGAAACCAGAATACTCGATGCCATATATGGTTCATATATTTATTTTGCATGCTCTTAAGTACCGAGAGAAGCCAAAAATGCAGAAGTTTTCAACGAGCTATAAAATGCAGAAATCTACCACTTTTAAATAAATGGTTAAGGATTAGAGATGCACTCTCCTTTTTCAGTTGTACACACCGGTATATAAAAAACACCATCGTGAAAAGAATTAATTGGGAAAATTTATTTCTATGCTCCGGTTTAATTGCTCACTATCGGACGCACACTATTGATCGTAAACAAGAATCGCCAATACTTCTTCCCTGAAGTGTAAAGATGAGGGGTCAGTCAGTTGGATGAACACACCTAAAAGAAAAAAATGCAGTTTGCTGCCCCAAATCACTCGTTCACCCACATATTCTTTGTGGCTTTGAGGAGTTATAGATGTAGATACATTACATCACAAAGAGCTTCTCAGAACACATCCTCGAAGAATTAAGAATTTGGAGTAAGGGGGCCCAATGAGGACAATATTTTGGGTGCAGCCACGTTTTTAAGAGACCCTGACCCTACGGGCTCAGTTCGAGCCACAGAGGTCCTTCCAATTTCCTTTAAAAGCAAGGTAAGCTTTGGATGACAATAAGTCCATATCCAAAGATCCGACAGTCAAGACCGACCTCAAAGGTGATTTGCAGAATGCTATGGACACGAGCTAGCATTCTGGAGACGGGCAGGGTGATGTCACTGAGGAGAGAAGTTTCAGAAACCTCATTCGCCAATGACAATGAATCATCAAATGTTGCACTTTTAAGCTGAAGCTTTTCTCAACATCTTTCTGCATCGGAAGAGGGCAGCGTTGCTTGCTGAGGACAAGCAGCAGCAGCAAGCCCGTGCACAGCAGCAGCACACCACCTTATCTCGACACGGGAATTGAGTTAATGTCCAAAACTTGGCCACCGGTAATCGCTGGAGAGATCGAATGAGACTGTCGATTCACTTGCAGTGAGCTACGACCACTTACTAGTTGAATCGTTCGGCAGAGCTTTGCAAGTATGAGCAGGCTGAATGGTCGAGCCTCTAAAAACCGAGTCCCTGCCAAATATTTGACACTTTTCGAATCTAGCTAGCCGAGTTCCGCGGTTATTTTTATCAATTCGTCCCTATCTATGGGAATATCTTGCAAAGATGTGATCTGGCTTACTTGAGCTGCACTCGTGGCATTCACGAACGTCACTGCGCCTGTGGGCAAAGGTTGGCTGCGATCGCCAGTAGTGGCAGCTCGAAGAGAACTGCAGAAGGGGAAGCAGTAGCAGCAGCAGCAGTGCATCAGTTTCAATCGCAAAAGAGAACGCTCTTCAAAGTCGAGCAGTGTATCAATGCACGTGATGGCTGCTGCTTTACCCAGGAAGGCAGCTAGGCCGAGGCAGGCGAAGGCTGCAATGGCTCCGTCCGGAGGGCACAGCAGGGCATAGCGCAGCTTGGCTGCAACCGAGTCACCCTTTCCGGGCGGCGCACTGTTCTCGCGCAGCAGCGCCATCTGGACGCTGCCACAGAAGGCAGAGCAGCACTGCCTGATCGCTGTAGGTATGCACGACCATCGACCCCGGTCGACGACGATGGCGTCGGCGGCTGCCGGGCAGCGAGCGTCCGAGGCGCAAGATCCTGCAGCAGGCAAGCAATTCCGTTTTCGAAGAGCTACCGAAAAAGCCATTAGGCCACTTCACCTAGTGATGTAACATGGCTGCAAGGCTAGCTAACAAATGGCAGGGGATAAGCCTCGTGTATCATCTGCTGAAGAAGCTGCAACGGCTGCCAGTTGATCAACTGATACTGAGCAGAGCTAAGTTCTTATGCTGACCCACAAGGCCTGCCACTGCTTAGCTCCTTCAAATTTAGCAGAACTGCAGTTTCAGCCTCTTCGTACCCTCAAGTCCACTAAGGGCAATACGTTAGCTGTTCCATTCCTATGCAACGAGACCGTTGGCAACAGAACCGTTTGCTCTGCAGGTCCTAAGTTCCAGTCTGGCTTTAGAGCTAGTCACTCCACAAAGTCAGCGTTTCTTACGATATACAATGACCTACTTAGGAATGCAGACGTAGGTAGAGTGTCACTGCTTGTTTTGCTCAATCTTTCTGTAGCTTTTGATACTATCGATCACAAAGTTCTTCTGGAGCGCCTCTCATCTCGCCTGGGCATCACTGGCACTGCTCTGCAATGGTTCAGGTCCTATCTCAGTGGGAGACTCCAGAGTATTGACGTGAATGGACAAAGATCATCCGAGGTACTTCTGAAATATGGGGTACCTCAGTACTCCGTGCTAGGTCTGGTTCTTTTCACAGTTTATACGTTCCCTCTTGCTGATGTGATTGCCAAGCACAATCTAGGCTTTCACTTCTATGCGGATGACACTCAGTTGTACCTTTGCTTTGATCCCTCCCAGCCTTCGAGCACCTCGAATTCTCTCAACTCACCTGCTGCATGTATTGATGCTATCCTCGCATGGATGGTAGCAAATTTTCTAAAACTAAACGATGATAAAACTAACTTACTAGTTATGGGCAAACCCAGTGTGATCCAGAGATTGGAAAGGCTGACTCTCAAAATTGGCTCTGCCAGCATATCTCCTGTTGAATCAGCTCGAAATCTAGGTGTGATGTTCCAAAGTGACCTCTCGTTAGACGACCACATCAGCTCCACAGTCAAATCTGCCTATTTTCAGCTCCAGCCTATCTCTCAGGTCTACTCCCCCAGCAGATCAAGCATCGTACCACCTGCTTTTCGGAATCCAACAGTTTACCAATACCTCGTACAAATCTCAAATCCTTTGGAGACCATGCATTTAGCTCGTACGCTCCCTAAGCCTGGAACTCCCTCCCGACTTGCGCCAGAACATTCCCTGACTTGACCACATTTAAAAAGAACTTACAAACACACCTATTTAGGACAGCATTTAGTTGGTCCATGTGATTCGTCCTTCGTGTGCTTATGCGTGCTGACACTGTGCATGCTGCCACTAACCGCATTTGCATGCTGACCCTGTGCATGTCACCCCTAACCATATTATTCATTTTGTTTGTTTTTCAAGCATGATTTTACTTACCATTCAATTGCATTTCCCTTTGCAGCAAATGTAAAGCACCTAGAAAGAGATCGAGTTCTTTTTAATTTAATTTAATTTAATTACTGCTGCTTGCTGGTGCTTGCTGGTGCTTGCTGCTGTTTGTGGCTGTTGTTGCTGCTGCTGCTGCCACAGCTTGCTAATGTTGCTGCCATCCAAATGTGCTAGCAGAGACTCGAATTTCAGCCTAGTATTGAAGCCTTCAGCCTGCTAGTCTCCTATGCATACCATTAGTCGCAAGCTTGGACAAGAGGCCGGCGGCCTCCTGACACGCCTCTGTCTCCTGTGCATGCCCTCTGTGGCTCAGACCCTGATGGTCCATCGACTGCATTTGCTGGCCAGTGGCAAAGTCTTTGCTACAAAAAAAGAACACAGTCGGGCCACAGTGTACGATAATAATAATAATAATAATAATAATAATGCACTTGATAAAGTGCCCTCAGAGAACTTAATCTCTTTCTAGGTGCTTTATTGCTGCAACGTGAAATGCAATTGAATGGTAAGTACAATCATGCTTGAAAAACAAACAAAATGAATAACATGGTTAGGGGTGACATGCACAGGGTGAGCATGAAAATGTGGTTAGTGGCAGCTGCCACCTGCGACGATCAGGCCGGGTCCGGCATCAAGCTTCGAGCCTGACTTGTTACAGCATTCAACAAGCACCCATCGATAGAGGCACGATGTGCACCTGAAATTTGAACAGGTGTTGCCTGCTGCAGCATGGCACCATCTCACTGAGGCATCTCACTAAGCTGAATAAAAACAGGCAGGTCGTCTCAGTGCCTGCTTTTATTCAGCTCGTCCCAGTGCAGCGAGCTGCAGCAGCTACCTACTGCAGCTGAGAGCCATGATAGCACACTAGGTAAGGCAGTTGCTTTTCACGACCTCGGTCGTGGGTTCGAATCTTGCTGTGGGTGATCCTTTATTGCCACTGCAAGTGGTGGTGATGGCCATAAAGGCTCGTCTGTCGCTATACAAAAGAGGCTGTTAAATCAGCTAGTATTTTTTAATGCAATTTGAGACATAAGAGCGCAAATGGTCTGGCAGGGAATTAAGGTTGAATCCATACATCGCTAACTTGCACCTAGAAAAAAGTTATTAATTAAGGAGACGATCGACTCAGCTTCCACTTGGTCCACCTATGACTTGAATTTATAGCTGCTTCATGGCGCAAAACAAGTCAGAAACAAAATTCAAAATTCGACAGAAACCTAATTTGAGCAATATTGCAAGCTGAAATCACTTGTTTAAACCATAGCTTACTGAGTCCGATCGCTAAATGTGACTCACAAAGGATCAACCAGCAGTCGGCAGGCAGCCAGCTATGTCTTCAGATGCCTGTTATGATTAATGTTACGCTCAGATCCACATATGCCTGTTATGGACTGCCTGGCTCTCAGAAGAAACATACCAGACCAACAGCTGGCTATCGTGCTCCGTCTTCGACAGATACTATGGCATGATCTATTTTTGTGGCGGCAGATAATATTAATAGCAATTAATATTATCTGCCCACCATATAAAGTCACTATTAATAGAAATAGCATTAATAATTGTCAATATCTGCATTCACCTCTCGGGCTGTCTGAGCCTATTAGAATAGGCCAGACATCCTGTGAAAGGAGACCCCGGATATCAGCACCTCCTAAAAAGGTCGTTAGAATGACACGTGCATGCTTTTTCGTGATCGTCTAAGCATTATGCTTGGATAGACATTAACTTGCGGTTACTGTATTCCTTTAATCGGGCTGTCAAAATTAAAATTCTAACGATAAAAATAAGACATTTGTATAACACTTTCAGAGAACTTAATCTCTTTCTGGACACTTAATACATACTGTAAAAGAAGCATGTCTAAAGTACCCGGATAGATAATTTGTTCTCTTAGGGTGCAATACGAAAGACATTGCCATTATCATTATTATTTGGTTCTATTAGGGTGAAATACTATTTGAATGGTATATTATTATTAGGTTGCTTTTATACCACCCTAAGAGAACTAAATCTCTACCCAGGCACTTTACATCTCACTGCAAGATCCATATGTTAGAATTGGTGACATGTTTTGTAGCAAGCATGCAAGGCAGAGAGAGGTATCATGCTGAGGTCAGCATGCTACAGCCAATGCTCGTCGGATAGGATGGTAGGACCTTCGGCTAGCAGCATGCACTGTCATGCACAGGTAAGCAGGCAAAGCACAGAGGAATAAATAAAAAAGACAAGTTCACTGGGGCAAAGGGAAAGCTGACCGGGACAGATTCCTCTTTAATAATAATAATAATAATAATGCATTTTATATAGTGCCCTCAGAGAACTCAATCTCTTTCTAGGCACTTTACATTTCTTTAGCTGAGACTTAAATGCTGCAAGGTCACTGGAGGGGATGACCGTAGCCTTTGCTAGTTACAGCCTTTCGATTCAAACGAGCTTAATGCTCGATCACCAAAAGATTTGAATTTAGTTCGAATGACAACAAGATGACAAGATGCCGAGGAGCTGGTGTTGCTAGAGAAAACTGAAAGAGCAATAATAATAATAATAATAATAACAATGCACTTGATAAAGCGCCCTCAGAGAACTTAATCTCTCTCTAGGCGCTTTACATTTGCTGCAAAGGGAAATGCAATTGAATGGTGAGTAAAATCATGCTTGAAAAACAAACAAAATGAATAACATGGTTAGGGGTGACATGCACAGGGTCAGCATGCAAATGTGGTCAGTGGTTCGTTAGCAATGAGGTCGCATAGTTAGGCTGGTGAAACTGAGTTAAGCAACCTGTAACTCAGACTGAGGATTTATAAGTCGACCTGATGCTTATTAGGGAGCGAGTGAAAGTAAGACAGGAGTGGTGTAATCTGGCTGCTACGCCATTGGCGACAGATCAGACTAGCTGTTGAGTTTTGCACCTGTTGCTGACGATTAGGGACACAGGCAAGGAGTCTTGAATAGAGGGAAGTGCGGTAATCTGGATGACACATCACAGATGCGGGAACTAATTTGACTGTCGCACTCTTACCTAGGCCCTGGTTTTATTGTCATCATCGTCATTGTAATCTGTGAAAAAAGAAGCCGTAGATAGGCTGAGGAGAAAAGAGAAATGAAACGATGATATGAGAGACACGGTAATAATAATAATAATAATAATAATAATAATGCACTTGATAAAGCGCCCTCAGAGAACTTAATCTCTCTCTAGGCGCTTTACATTTGCTGCAAAGGGAAATGCAATTGAATGGTGCAGGATAGAAATCGGGAGAAACCAAGAAATAGAAATATGTGGGGTGAGAGAAAAGGGAGCATATGTTCATGATGGAGCAAGTGTGTGTCTGTTTGTGTGAGCGTATGTGAGTGTGTGTGTGTGTGTGTGTGTGTGTGTGTGAGTGAGTGTGTATGTGTGTGAGTGAGTGAGTGTGTATGTGTGTGAGTGAGTGTGTATGTGTGTGAGTGTGTGCGTGAGTGTGTGTGTGTGTGTATGTGTGTGTGTGTGTGTGTGTGTGTGTGTGTGTGTGTGTGTGTGTGTGTGTGTGTGTGTGTGTGTGTGTGTGTGTGTACGAGTTTGCTTGCTTGCTTGCGATAGAGCGACAGATAGAGGATACGGCTTTACCTTTAGACTGACTAGGATTCTCGGTATTGTCCATGGCGTTCTATAAGCTTGTGTGCTACTATCTATTCGTGGACGGTTGAGCATCTACTGTGTGTCGCTACATAAGTGAGGCTGGTAAATCAGCCGACCTTGACAGGCTACTTTTAGACCGCCAGCATCCCCAACGCTAGTTCAGCTGTAAGCTCCGGCAGCCTCGGTGCATCTATCGGACAGGCACGGTAGCATGCACGATAGTATTCAGCGGTCGAGCTCGGGGGGGGGGAGGAAAGCCCGGTCGGATGATCCGGAGATAAAGGTAGACACGCGAAAGCCGCACCAGCCGGTGCGGCCCGACCTAACAGCAGCAGCACCTCGCCCGGACGACTCGGCTTTCGCCTCAAACGATCAGCTCCAGGGCTGACGAGCGTTGCTAGGCTTACTAAGCACGCCTGCCAAAGAGGCGTGCGTAGGAAGTAGGCTCATTGTGCGTTCGTGTGGAGCCGGCTTTGTGCGGCTACAGAGGACCGACGGAGAAACCGTGCCCTACTTCGGACAATAAGCGCACACACGCGCGAGGACACATGCGAACACGCGCACGCACACACACTCACGCGCGCACATGCATGCACGCCATGACGACCGCAGTGTGGACGTTTACACCAGCAGTATGATGTACAAGTGCTGCCGTCTCACGACGCCTGTCGTGCATTTAATTAAAATGCTAAGCTTTCGCACGACGAAATAAATTCGTCGCACCGGCGGCCCTACAAGCGAAGTGGCACAATAATTCTACACTAAACGCAAGCCCAAATACCGCGCTCTCGCCGCCTCCCGGCGGCTGAGCTTTCGGAGGCAACTGCCCCCGCCCCGCCCCCTGCCCTGCCAGCGCGCTAACACGAGCCACCCGAAGGGCAAGGGGCGTGCTGAAAGCGCTGAGGGCAGCTCCGGTGGCTGCGTGCAGCCACGTGCTCTTCTTAGGTGCCGCCTTCGATTTCACGTGCGATAGCTTTGTCCGAAACGGCACGCGCTAGCTATTAAAGGAATAGACGGCCAGCTATTGTGCGAGCACGGTTATATTGGCCACACATATTCTAGCCTTCTGCCAACCTATCCAGCGGCGGCGAACGCTCACCACAGTGAGCGGATAGGAGTACGGCATCCGCAACATTCATCATACGTACCGGAAGCAAGACGGGCCACCCGAGCGACAGCCACCGGAAGTTGTCGGTGAGGCGTGGAGGGTGTCAATGTCACGTGATTGGTTTTGCCTCGGCTGCCTTAATGGCTATACGGAAAATTCATTAACAGGCACCGCTGGGCGGCTAGCGAGTACAGGCGCTAGGCTGTAGGCCTGTAGGCCTTTAGGCAAGGGAACCGAATGCTTGGAATGACTGCTAGCGCCTCGAGAGGTATGCGTTCTGCCGAATGATGAACCTAAGTTAATTTATATCTAAGAAGCGGCTCCGGCCGTTGCTCTCTACCACTGCCTGGCCGTTAATCCCTGCCACAGCTTTAGATCTACCCATGGGAAAACCCTCCCCTTTACAGGACACGTGGCGCAAAGCTACAAACTACATTGGCGCTACCATGTCGACCAGATCTAAGACCTATAATATTAGTAATGATAATTATATTAATAATAATACATTTGTATAGCGCCCTCAGAGAACTAAATCACGCTCTAGGTACTTTACAGATGCTGCATATAAAGCACTACCAAATGTTTGGTGGTAACATCCGCAAGCAGCGGGCACAGTGTAAGCAGTTACTTGCACACGAAGGACCAATCACAAGGACCCACTAAATGCCGTAATTTTAACAGGAGCGTTCTTTCTGTCCTTCCCTACCTTGCTATACGCCACGCACCTTCTTATCTGTGTGCAACACGCAAATGTGGCTTTCACAGAGAAATTTTGCGTTCAGCAACCGCACTGCTTTTTGGGTGCCACTTCAACTACGAGGAGTGTGGAAAGTGACACGTTGCCCGTCGGGTAGATCATTCGAGCATGGCTGTGGCCAGAACAGGCGAGCAGCGAAGCAGCATTCCTGACTATTTGTCACTAGCCGGGCGCAAGCAGAGCATAACCCGCACGTCACGGTCCGGTGTTGAGGTCATCGCCGTTCGTTACACAGGTCGCGGGTTCGAGTCCTGCCGGAAGAAGTGCCTCGTTGCCTGCAGCAAGCTGAACGATAGAGGCACCAAGGCACTTCTATCGCGGTGCGTACATGTGAGGCCTCCCAAAAATATGCCGACCTTTTAGTTTTACTCTATTGCCACGAGTTTTCCATCCGTCCCATAAATCGATCAGTCGTCGCCAGACTAGTGCGAAAGGACGGTCGCTGTCTCGCTCCGCTGTTCCGCTTACAAGAGTGGGCACCGCGCGGCCAATCCGCCGCCGCCAGCGACAGCGGCGGCCGAGCGGCCGCGCGGCCGCCGCTGAGAGCACAGAGAACTCGTCCTCTGCGCCTCTCCAGCGATCCGTAGCGAACCAACCGTACAAGCTTAGTGGCCGCCGTGCATTCCCACTGCGACGACAACGCGCGGGCCACGAGCGCTTGCGCTGCAATGCGCGCCGTCCGCTTCTCGCCGCAGCCTCGCAGCGGCAGCCTCGCAGCCTGCAGCGTCGCGCCGGCAAGCCGCCGGCTACTGGCGCCCCCCCCCCCCCGTTATTTCCTCGGGCCTCGCGGAGGCGGTCCTGATTTAATTTAGACGCTCGCCGCGTCTCCGCCGCGGCGGTCCGCTCAAGCTAAGTACACGCAAGGACCTTGACATTGACGTTCGACATTATCTTCCTCCTTCTTACATCTAAATAATTATAATAATCTTAAGAATTAATTTAGATGTAAGCTATCGCTTCTAAAAGCTACGACAGCTTCAAGTGTGGCTCGGCCGCACCGCGCACGCAAGACTTGCAATGCAGTTTCTCTTCTCGCCGTTCGCTACCCAGCAAGCCTCGTTATGTAACGTAATGTACCTCCGTCAGTAACTCCACAAAGTCGTAAAGACCACGTGGGTGTTACGCAGGAGAGTTTTGCATAGCGCACTCACAGCCCGAGCGGCTCTCGGTACGCATTCGGTAGCCAACAGACTTCGTCTCACGCAACAGAGAGAAAGTGGGAAGCATGGCAGAGTCAGGAGAGCAGTTGAGGTAGTGAGTAGCATAGAAGTAGCAGTTCAGGACCGCTGAAAAAAGATGTGCCATAGTCAGCAGTTATGGCTTGCTGATGGCTTCGCGTGTGCGCGTGTGTATACAGGCACTGCTCAGGCGCTTTTAGACGCATATATCTACTGTATGTTTAAAAAAAGACAGCTGCACATTCAAATTATTTGCCTACACCCGTAAAAAATCAAAGAAAGCTCCAGTGGGCTGTGGAAAGCGGACCTGAGTATTCGCTGACCGGGCTGTTGAAGAAAACCTGCTGACTGGAGTCAAAGGAAGTAACAGTTAGTTGACTCAAAAGCCTCATTTATATAGCGGCAGAAGAGCCACTGTGGCTATCACTCTCGCTTGCCATGCGCAGAACAGAAGCGCCTGCTTCACGACTCAAACCTGCGAATTGGGTCATACAGTGCGAGAATCGGGGGTTGAGCTCTTAACTGGCATGGCAAATCAAGAAGAATAGTGAATACATGCTTCAAAATATTTAAATTGTATTATCGATCAAAATTAAAAATAATTTCCTTTATTTCGTGGTGCCGTCCGGGATAACGAAGAGCAATTTTTTTACCAGCTTTGCTTCATTTTTCTCTTGATCCATTTCTATCAAATTTGGTACTTTCTGACATTAGTAAAGTCTCAGATTTGGTATTGCCCAACTGGGTGACTCTTCATTGCCAACTGCAAGCGGTGGTGATAGCCGATAACGCTCTTCTGCCGCTGTATAAATGAGACTGTTAATTCAGCTAAATTTGTTCTTCTCATTCGTCGTTCGCTAGCGACCCTGCTGCTCCTTCCGTTTACGTACGAACGAGACGTACAGTCAAAACAATGTAGACTGACATACTTGCACAATAAATAACGTGCACATGTTAGTGCAGAAGTACATGTACATAAAATAACTTAATAGATATAATATTTAGTGCGTATAGGCGTGTACAAATATTTATGGTACTGTTATATACGGTACATGATTTTTGTATTTTGTATTTCATATATTTTTGTAGTGCATTTTTTGTATTTTATTTTTTGTATTTATTGTATTACATGATTATTTGTAAGATTATTTTGGTATTTTTATGCTTATCGTCATTTTTGCATAATCAGTTGTGATGATTTGTAAAGCATTTGCAGCGTCTCCTAAAACATTTTTTAATGTGCGGCAAAGTTAGAGCTTCCAGACACTGGCCTTATTTATCTTGTCTTTTGCGAACCCCACTGAACTGCTAGGAGTCAGAGGCCACTTGGAGTTGCCGAGCGATATTATTACTTATGGGATAAAGTGGTTTCCACAACCAGACAGAACGAGACCGCAAGCACTGCTCTCCTAAAAGCGATCATCCTTGGTGACACTCGACGAACGTGGGTGCCGCCTGAATCGTTTATCGCGGCTAGCAACTTGTAGATGCACCGTCAAATGCACAACAGGTGTGCCGAAAGAAGCAGAACACGGCAGCAACAAATAAATAAATTACTAGCTGATTTAACAGCCTCTTTTTTATATTATTGCCTTTACGGCTATCACCACCGCTTGCAGCGGCGATAAAGGATCGCCCACTAAAGGATTCGAACCCACGACCTCGGGACCGAGGCCGTGAAAAGCAACCGTCTTACTTAGTGTGCCATCACGACTCGAGAAACCTGGTACCCTATGGGTAAATGTCGAGCAAATACTTGTAAGATTTTTTAAATAATCGAATATTAGTTCATGATAGCTTTCAAAAGACAAGTATTTTAGCAATGGGATCTGAAGCTTTAACGTTTCCGTGTCATGAAACGTCATGGGGCTAAATACCTGCAATCACCGTCGTGCAGAGCAATAATTTTTCAACCAAAATCAGAAATCAGCTGCTACAATGATGAGCAAGCAAAGCTGAGCTCACTTTTCATATTACACATCGATCTGTAAAGTATTGGCTGTTACGGAATTTACGAGGCACAGAGCTACACTGTAAATAAAGCTGTTTAAAAATCATAAGCATGTATTTCAACAAGCTGCAGACATGTACCTCGCTGTACGAAGGTTCAACAACTTAGAACACAAGGGTCAGATGATGCAGAAATCTGCAATCTTTCTATCTTTAGACATGTTGCTTCTTGTTTACTTGCGGATTTGTCATGCTGGCAGAGCCAGGGGCAGCGGGAGGGGGGTGGGGGGGGGGGTAAATCCCTCCCCATGGACAGTTTGAAGTACGTATATCCTGGGGCAAATTTCCCCAGGCTAGGGAATGGGAACCTCGCCTCCCCCCAACCTGAAAATCCTGGCTCCGCCCCTGGTTAAGGATGTCGGTACCGGGTGACGCCCGGCGACACGATTAGACCACAGGGGGGCGGCCAGCCCCGTAATCCTGCCCCCTTTAGCTCCCCCACACAGGGCATGAGTGCTTTACTGTGCGTTTTTGTAGGCTAAGAGTGGCGCTTGGGGGGGCTTTGGCGTACTTGCCTGAGCCGGATACCGTAATTATTTCTTGGTTATTGCTCCTCTTGCAACGAGTTGTAAGCGTCTGAATTGAGATTCAGTTCTTCCATGGCGCAATACAAAAGAATAACTATTACCAGATGGGACCTGACCATCTAGCGGTTAATACATCATGGAAAGCAACAGCCAGAGCGGTAGCCATGGCTTCGGCAAGCACGGGTCTAACCCTAAAGCCTGAAGGGCACCGCACAAGGTCAATACCTTGTACATCTCCTTGGAAAGGCTACTTAGACCCTAAGGAAAGAAATATCTCTGTGCTCCAATTAGTCCAAAGAGTCCAATGATCGGCGCAGAAGGCGCGCGCGCATCTCTTCCGACCCGTCAGTCTAAAAACAAAAAAAAATGCTTGCCCTTTTAGGAGAGCCTTGAGCTATTCACCGAAGGTCGATATATGTAGCTTACCAAAATGAATTGAACTTTTTCTTGCAGCTCTGCAGGACACGATTGGGGCCTTTAATTAAAAAAAAATCGACACGTTCCTCTGCAAGCCCAGCCTGAGCGTGCTGGAGGTGGAGACCCGCCGCTCCAGAAGTCTCCTTTACTCCTTCCCAAAGTAGGAGGCAACCTCAAAAGAAGAGACGCGCCATCCTTTAATACACGACTAGCGCACGGGTGACGCCACGAAGCCACACACTGCACACGGCACGCCGACGAGCCTCTGGGCCGCTTCCTAAATCCATCTTTACACGGTCGATTTTCTACCCGTCAGCTTTTTTGTCGGCCAAGCGAATAGACGTCTAACTGACTAGGGCGCGTTTACACGACTGCTTTATCTGTGGGTTTTCCCGCGTCATCCGCGAAAGCTCTACCCGCTGAGTCGTTATGGGTTCTGTAGTCTGTCGCTCTGACAGCAGGACGCGACGGTGCGCAGGTGACGAAATGCAGACACCGAGCTCCAGCACTCGTGTATTTCGTCAATGCTCGTAGTGTTACACCGCACAGCTAGCCGCTCTTCCCTCCTTCCTGCTTCCGACTGCTTCCCCCTCACCCGGCAGTGACTCACTCATGTCAAAACATTAACTCATTCAACCATAAACCCATATAACCCATAAACAAATAAAACCATTAACCTGCAATTAACCTGCAATAAACCATAAAACCACAGGTTCGCTGTAATTAAGTGGTTGGAAACTGCGCACGGTCGCCTGCTGATGTGGGACATGTTCTTCAGCCATCAGGAGCGTCTACATCCACGCAAAACACGTCTTCGACTGCTCTGCTGCTGGCTCAGCTATGCTCCTCACTTTCTCTCTGCTGCGCGAGATGAAGTCTCTTGGCTACCGTGTGTGCATCGACAGCCGCTTGGGCTTTAAGTGCGCTATAGAAAAACTCTCTAGCCTAATTCTCAGTTAGTCTTAACTACAACAATCAGGGGCTCTTTGTGATTTGTCCTTTGTGTCCTTTGCAGCAAATGTAAAGCGTCTAGAAAGAGATTGAGTTCTCTGAGAAAGCTTTATCAAGTGTATTATTATTATTATTATTATTGTGTGCATGTACCTGCTTACACTGTGCTAGCGATGTTGCCGCCAATCATTTGGTAATGCTTTCTATACAGCGTCTGTAAAGTGCCCAGAAAGAGATTCAGTTCACTGAGGGCGGAGCTTACAATGTATCATTATTCTTGTTATTATTATGATTATATTCCTTGTGGCTTTGTACAAGATACGTCGGTTAGCCGTGATGGCACACTAGGTAAGGCGGTTGCTTTCACGACCTCCGTCCCGAGGTCGTGGTTTCGATTCCTGCAGTGGGCGATTCTTTATCGCCACTGCAAGCGGTGGTGATAGCCGTAAAGGCTCTTCTGTCGCTATAGAAAAGGGATGCTGTTTAATCAGCGAGTATTTGTTTGTTTATACGTTACATTACGCAACATAACAATCCGGAAAGTGACGCAGGTCGAGGGTTTGTCGAGCAAGCGGCGGTAATAGCAGTCAAGGCTCTGCTTCCGCTCATAAATGAGGCTGTTAAATCAGCTAAACTTTACTGTATTATCATGGGGTTGAGAGCTAAGCTTTGACCATAAAAGACCGTGACCGGAAGTAATAAAAGTCGGCCTTCACTCGGCCTATTTTCCACACTCGCAGCTCAATAAGCCGGAAGTTAAAACAACGTGATAGCTTTGTACGTTATCGTAACTCTAGCTGGACTCTACGGGCAATACGCATCTAATCTTTAGTGATTAGAAGTGCCGATCAAATCAAAACTCAAGACGATGACGTCCGTCATGCGCATAATTCTAACGCTACAGACTACGGCTCATCCTTTCCAGCGGTCCTCATCTGCTACTTGCATGCTACTCGCTACCTCAACTGCTGTCTTGAATCTGCTATGCTTCCCACTTTCTCGTTGTCGCATGAGATGAAGTCTGTTGGCTACAGAATGCGTACCGAAAGCCGCTTAGGCTACGAGTGCACATATTACTCTCCTGCGTAGCACCCACGTAATCTATGTGGCTTTGTGGAGTTCGATACATTACATTACATGATAATTCTGCGATACATTACATTACATTACACGAACCAAGAGACTTCGTCTACGGCCTATTACAGCGTTTCCAGCGCGCTTTCGCTGGGACTTGCTGGCAGCAACAGCTGCGCCTCACCGCTTGCCGGGGGTTCCTTGATCGCGGAGGGTGGGGGAGCTAGCGTAGCGTTCCGCAGATGACCTCGACCGGATTCTTAGATAACCGGCTCTCAAGGGCAGCGTCAGCAGAGCCAGTGCAGCATTGGGTATGGAGAATCGACAATCGGCGATTAAAGAAACGCCAAGTTTTTTATGCATGTTTATTTGATTTCGAAAAATGAACTCACACACCATTTTTGGACGGATGCGATAAGGTTCATGGGTATCATGCTATCTAGAAACAAGGTTGTATGAATTTTTTTACGATGCGGTATACAAATATAACAATAATTTATTATTTCCAATTTGTCCTGCAAATTTTAAAACATGAGTGCGTTTTACAGTAGCACTAGTATTGGAGCAATTCACATAAACTCGCATAAATAATCTAGCAACTAAGACAGGTTTCACTCACTGTCCACAGCCATATGCATGTTCACTTGAACAGCAGTCAGCACTGTGCCTGTTGCACACCTCTATGCACGAATAGCCACGTGCCGGTAGAACTAACTAAAATGCACCAAATGCGACCATGACCTATTAAGTTCGTAGGTAGCTTGCCCAAAAACACAGCAAATCACGCACTGCGTTGTGTACAAAAATATATGCGTTCAGCATTACACTAGCTGACGCTTGCACTGGGACGGCTCGATAAGGGAAATTATAATATGGGGTCAATAACCCCCAGAATAACTCTGATAACTTAGACAATTACAACTACTATGTACGCAGCACCATCGTGCAAAATCTATAACTTAAAACAATCATAAGGCGCATTGATGCAATGCCTGGATCTGGTAACCTTTAGGTTTCCTTGACATGACACGCTTAGCGTTCAGCAGCTATATGCCTTACTCTGTGAAATAGCGAGTTAAATTTGAGCATGAGCAGCAGCAGCAGCCCCTAGCCCAACTCGGCCAGGTCAGGTTGCAAAGCGTCACTTGAGGCAAGCATCCGTTGCAGATTGGTCCCGGTGCACGTGGAAGGTGTCCGCTGGCCAGTGGAGCTATGGGACTGCCCAAGCCGTCTAATCAATGACTTCTCGACGCCGGTGTTGCTGCTGCGATGGGGGCGAGGGGCGTGCGCCGAAGTTGGGCCTGCTGAGACAGGTCGTAGTAGCCGCTCTCTGAGAGCACGGTCTCGATGATTCCCAGCATCTGCTCATAGCTTACACCGGCTCTTAGCTCGGCGTCTCCATCTGCAGGAAAAATGCAATCTCCTTCGAACACAAACATTAATGTAGAAATAAACGGTTGCAGAGAGCGCATAAATTGACTCGATGACACTATATTCCCCTCTCTCTCTCTCTCTCTCTCTCTCTCTCTCTCTCTCTCTCTCTCTCTCTCTCTCTCTCTCTCTCTCTCTCTCTCTCTCTCTCTCTCTCTCTATCTATCTATCTCTCTCTCTCTCTGTCACTCTCCCTCTCTCTCTGTCACTCTCCCCCTCACCCTGTCACTATACATCTCTCTCTGTCACTCTACCTTTCTCTTACTATAGGCCCGTGGAAAAACTTTAGCAAGCCCGGGGACAAACGTCACCAGGCGCGAATATTGCTGATGGGCCGTGTTTCGAGAAATACTGACCATCGGCGTCCGTGCTGCCATGACGGGCAGATGCCTGAGAAGGCAGTTGGTCTGCCATTTCGTACAGGCCGTGGTTAAGGTCCACAATGTCTGCACTGCTGGTGAGCACTTTTTTGAGTTCAGACTTGAGATTGGCAGGCGAGCTTTGCGGAGCGAACAGCGAGCGCTTGAACTTCTCCACGAGTCTTCTGCGGGGGTTATACTGCAGAGAGGGTGGCAACTGCGTGATGTAAATGACTTTGTGAAGCACGTTGAGCATCTGCTGTATCGGGTCGCTAATCTGCCTCACTTTTCGTGGCGAAATGGTCAACTTGGCAGCGCCACCAGAGCTTCCCGAGCGTGGTCGGTTAGTAGCTCGAACGCTTCCGCCACCACCTGGCGCCGCTACCGCTCGGCCGTTGCCGGCGGCGGCGGCCGCCTGCGTGCGCCTCGCATCGAGCTGAGGGCTGCTTATACTCCTCACAAAGCCCGAATCGGTCGACTTGCTCGGCGCACTCGGCTCGAGGGGCTTTTGATTGGCTGCCAGCCCGATTGCGCCACCGCCGCCCGATGCGTCCGTGCTTGTGTTCCTGGCGCACGGTGAGTGTTCGCTGGACTCGACGCCCGAATCTCGCATGCTCCTTGTGGCCTGCTTCGACGGCGGTGGCAGCGGTGGGATTTCGAGCAGCAGAGGCTGCTGATGATGATGATGACTCGGCTCGGCGACGACTCGTGACGTCAGAGGCGGCAGCTGCTGAAGAGGGCGCGGAGTACGGCTCAGCGAGGATGAGTCGGACCTCTTCATCAGCCGAAGCGACGAACCGCTCGAACTGCTCTCGCGACTGTCCGCCCCACTGCTGCTCGACCGGTCGCCGTCGTCCTCGTTACTAAGCCACAGCACCACTGGAATATATACAACCATATATGTCATTACGACATGTAAAGCCAGCAGTAAACTTGGGCTTCTTCGGAGATTGTCATGTTGCACGAAGGCTGCAGGGACAGCGATGTCGGTGGGGCTAGAGGAGGGCAGGGACTAAAAACTTCCCAATGGACCGGACGTGTAGGCTTCTGGCCCGACATACCGGTCGTCTTATCTGGTTCCGACTAGCTACTGGATGGCCCGGGTTTAGCACTGGGTCGTGCCGAAATCGTGGCTGGAAGCATTCGTACCATTTATTTTACTTAACTTTTTATTTATTTCATATAGCCCTGGCAATATTTTTTTACTCGATCTGAGGTGCCCGTTCTATTAGTGGCTCTACTGCTTGGCTTTCGTGCGGCCAAACAGGCGTCTCCCGAAACCTAACGTACTCCCGCATGTACCAACAAAGCAGCCAACTATCGTCGGCCTGACATAAGACTAGTTTGGCTCAGGGGTAAGATGCTTGCCATTAATGACCAAGGTTTTGGGCACGGGATCTGCTGCATTTGTAAAGCACCTGGATGGCGATCAAGTTCTCTTCAGGCGCAAAATGAAATGTATTGTATTCATTCAAATGAATTGTATAATTATTAATGCAAGATCGGCAAAAGACGCGGAGGTAGTCCATAACAAGTGGCAACCGCTCAACTTAGCTCACAGGTTTCCTCACACACGTAGGCAGGCGTCTTTTAGGCTGACCGTCTGAGCTAGTGGAGCACGAGAGGTCGGGAGGTCAGCTGAAGAGCACATACATCAAGCTCTAAGAGACCAGCTCTGCTCTGCAAATAGTGGGTGCAACTTTACGAGCTCAACGCTTTACAAGAATCTGACAAGAACAAACCTCGATTGTTGTTCTGGTCGTCCGAGGCTCGGCCGCATCGTGGCCGTCTTCGGCTGGGCGCGGAAGCGTTGCTGTCCTGACTGTCGGCCGACACGTGCCGACGCTTCCCGTCGGCTGTCATCATCGCATCGCTGTCGGAAAGGAAGCAGTCGCTAGCGTCGCACTCGTTCGTGCTTCCGGCACCCACGCCGCTCCCGCTGTCGGTGACGCTCGCGTTGAGCTTGCTCTTGGCTTGTTCTTGGTGAGCGACGCACAGGCGATGGTAGTTTTGCATGTAGCTATGCGCTTTGCTGAAGTGCCGCTGAGTACGCTTTCGCTCCTTGTCCAGCTTTTTCTCGAGGCTCAGCTCTCGTGCTCGAGACTTCTCGATGTGATGCAGCAGCCTGTTGGCGATTAGTGCTGCTACCTCCACTATATCAGGGCGGCTCTCGGGACATACCGTTAGGCAGCTGGAAATTAAAACGAAATGAATGCTGCTGCTGCACTATCGTGATGCCAACACACCGCTCGCCGATGGTTAACCAAAGAACGGCACTGAGTTAATTCACGATCTTCAAGTGATTGCTTCCCAACTCTCTCCTCTCTCTCTCTCTCTCTCTCTCTCTCTCTCTCTCTCTCTCTCTCTCTCTCTCTCTCTCTCTCTCTCTCTCTCTCTCTCTCTCTCTCTCTCTCTCTATATATATATATATATCCCCATGGTTACCTTCGAATGACGTCCTTGAGCTTCCCGGAGTAGTCACCATCTGCAATGGGCTCGTATTCGCCGCTGACTATCTGTTTGGCCAGCGACAGCATGTTGGAAGTGTGGAACGGCGGGTGGAGCGTACACATCTGGTACACTAGGCAGCCCATCGCCCAAATGTCGGCTTTCTCTCCGTACGGCATGTTCTGTATAATCTCCGGGCTACGAAAGAAATACTTCGGGTTGAGGGTCGACTATGCACGCCGCAAAGCTCACCAGCGAGCACGACCAAGCTGCAACTGCCACTTTCAACCATCGCCACTGACAGCAAGTAGGGTTACATGCATTAGCAGAGCAATTTCGACTGCCAGAGGGGTGAGGTAATAATGGCAGTAGTGCCAAATGGCTCGCATTTACCTACAAAACAAAGTAACGTCATTAAGCTGACAGTGGGATTGGGGGCTACCCCACTCTTTAATCGACGCCAAGGAGTCTGCGAAAGAAACAGGAAATATGTCTTTTTGCCTCAGGAATTGAACCCACATCTCATCCCATCCCAAATCAATGAAAGCTAACATATGAGCTAGCTTTTAGCTTAGTATGAGTCGTGCACATAGTTCAGAGCGTTACTGCATGCCGACAAACGTTCACTCTCTGTCACCGTGCGTCCGACGGGTGGGCAAACCCCCAGCCACGATATTCGCACCAATAGGACTAATTCTACCCGGTTCGGGTTCGATCCTGAGCAGACTTTCGACGATGGGAAGCAAGTCCTGGCGTCGATCGCCCGTCACCTCGGGGAGTACCCGCTCAGTTTTCTATCGCCCACCACACCCCACTCCCACGCCCCAGCGTTCGGCTTTCGTGACTCTCGCGGCTACGCCCTCTCAGTCCACTTTTCTCGCGACGGAGTATATCGGCACGACAGAATCGGGCTGTTTAGCACCAGCCGAGAACTACGGCCCCTCGAACCCTCTAATAGCCGATAGTAACACCAAGCAGCGACGGGCTAACGAGTTCGAGCGACAAATTCTCTTCTGCCCGGTCATAAAAATGTAGGAGGCGCCTCGACGTAAACATGACAAACAGCACGCCATTTAATTCGAAAGGAAAGCTAAACGAAAAACTCCGGTAGAAGCTGCTATAATTGACCGGTCCCTTTCATCTCTGGCCGCGCCGCTGTGTTTACGTCAATTCGGTGCCCGCAGGTGTCCAGATAGACTCCTAAAGTACGTCACGATGAGCCAGGACAGACGCTCGGGACACTCGGTGGTCGCGTTACATCGCCGACGCTGGATTTCGCACGGCGAGACCGTCCTGGCGTCGGCGGCGTCTCGTCGCGAATCTTTAATCAGCACTGATGTTCGGCCAGTCGCTCACAATAAATCAGTCGCGTCGGCAAGGCAACGCACGGCGAATACCGGTGGCAGGCCCTGCCGAAGGGGAGGGAGGTGGGAGGAGATCGAGCTGAGAGAGAGGGAGAGGGGGGAGAGAGAGAGGAGAGAAAGGGGAAGAGAGATGAAGAGAAGAAAGAGAGGGAGAAAGAGAGAGGGAGATGGTTGAGAGATAGGAGAGAGAGAGAGGGAGAGGATTGAGAGAGAGAGAGAGAGAGAGAGAGAGAGAGAGAGAGAGAGAGAGAGAGAGAGAGAGAGAGAGAGGGGGAGAGAGGGGTGCCTGGATGCCGGCGGGCCACGGCGGGGGGGGGCCGATGGCGAGTGGCATTCTTCTCTTACCAGGAGTAGAGGAGCGTGCCGACGACCGAGCGTAGCTTGCTGTCCTCCTTGGACTGTTGCTTCGCCAGGCCAAAGTCGGCTGTTAATAAAGGAAAAGCAACCATGATAATAATAAGTGGTAATAACAATTTAATGGCACCCCAAGAGAAATAAAACTTAAGAGTCTTGTAGGTGGGTAGTTAGACCAGTTCGGCTAAGCACCGGCTGACCGGTCGTGCCTGGTATCGCTCGGCTTACGCTCGCCGGCCGGCCACCGCACGATCGACACGCACGAAGCCGCGTAATTAGCCGCCTCTCCGCCGGGCTCAGGAAGATAATTCTCGCACAGCCCGTCAGCCGAAGCCCTCGTCGCCGGCTCGGAAAACAACAGCTAGAAGCGTTTGGGTGCATTTCTTTCTAATCGGCTGCTAGTAGAGCCCTTCGAGACGAAAGCGCTCGGCGGCCGGCACGTGCCGGCACGCGTCAGCCGGACGTTGCGGTGCAGCTGCCAGCGAGCTGAGGCGGGAAAGCGATAAGGAGCGGTAGCAAGCGATTATCGACGACGAAAGCACTAGCACGATCGCTTGGCACTTACTGATGGTAACCTTGTCGTTCTCCCCGAGCATGATGTTGTTTGGGGAGAGGTCTCGGTGGACGATGCTCTTCTCTTTGTGCAGGTAGCGAAGAGCCAGCACCATCTGCACGTGCAAACGCGGAAACTGAGAGTGAGCGTAAGCGCTTTCTCGAGCGGCAAGACGAGTTGCAAGCGAGGGCGTCGACTAGCATCACCGGACGTCGAACGAGCCCGCATGAGCATCCCAGCGCCGGCGCCAGCCAGGTAGTAGGGGTGGTCGCTGCGACGGGGCGAGACCTGCCTGCACGACAATGTTCCATATCCGTTCTTCACTGAACCGCTGGCCTTTTTCTTTCAGCGAGACAAAGTGTTCGCCAATGGGAGCTCCTTCGATCAGCTCCATCACTATGTACAGCTTGTCGTCTACGATTTTCAGAGAAACAGGTTTCTCACTCAGGTTGAAAGGAAGGAAGAGCAAAGGCTGCTTCGACAGGCACATCTGGGAAATGCCGAGAGAGAGAGAGAGAGAGAGAGCGAGAGAGAGAGAGAGAGAGAGAGAGAGAGAGAGAGAGAGAGAGAGAGAGAGAGAGAGAGGGTGAGATTCCGAAGCAGTGGTAGCCATAGCCGTTTAGGTGCTGCCGCTACGGTCGTCTAACCGGCCGAAGTAGTCGCGTCTAGCCATGGCCGAGCAACGAGGCACAGCTGAGGCTTACTTTCGACGAACGTCTTGTGATATTTGACAATGTTGGGGTGCTTCAGCTGTTCCCTCATAATTGGAAGCTCGCTCGCATCTCCACGATCTTTTGAACCCTTGCTAGAACTCTGGAGATTCACCTACAATTAAGATTTCCAGAATCACAGTGAGCCCGGGCATTAGCCAAGGGCATGGGGGCAATAAGTTTGCACCTAATTATTATCCAGGCATTCGGTTCGTGTCCTGCAGCATGCAACTCTTCGCTGCCCGCAGAAAGCGGCAGTAATAGCCGCTGCCATAGCTCTTCTGCTGCTAAGGAAAGGGGCGTCTCGAGCACTCCACGGCTGCTACACTTAGCCTGCGGCAGGAGCACTTAGCCTTCGGCGGTCCGGCTAGCCTCTTTAGCCGTAAGTTATTTCGACGCGCTAGACGATCGTCTGGAGACACAGAGACAAATACGCCCGAAGGTCACGGTCTCCTGCTCGAATCTAAACATCTCACGTTCGCAGCCCGACAGTGCACCAGGACCCGTTCCCGGCAGCTCTCTTCGGCGCCCCACCTCCCTCAAGTTAGCACAAGCCTAGCTCAAAGCCTCCGGTACCATCGTCGCATCATCCGCCGGTATAGGGCAAAAGAGTTTTTGTGAGGCCAGGCGAGCGGAGCAATTACGGCAACCGGTTCGACCCTATCAGAGCTCAGGTGTGCCAAGGGGAAGCAAGCATGCGAAACTGCTGTCAGCATTGACAATTACGATCGCTGTTTCAATGCAATCACTATGCATTCGGAACTAAAGCATTCTTTTTACATAATAATTCTTTCATTCATGCAACTCTTTTTATACATTTCCGATCGCTCCTCTCATGCTGCCCGAGGCAGCTCACGTTATTTTCACTATGCTTAGCCAAACAAAAGTCAGCACGAATGACAAAGCTGTATCGATTAGCTACTAATTTAAAACGCTGCCTACGACGGTCTCAAGAAACAATGCCGCCATGCCTTAAGTCTGCCGATGTTGACTTAGCTTTGCTAGTGGCGTGCACAGTTATCGGCCGTTCACAGGCCGGCGACCGGGCAGCTGCCGAGACCTCGGCGCTTGCCCCGTCGGAGCCAAGCCTCGATTCCTACCTCTTTCAGAGCGAAGAAGGACTGTGAGGCGCTCTGTTTTCGGACCTTGTAGACGCAGCCGAAGCTGCCCGAACCGAGGTGCTCCAGCACAGCATACTCTCCGATGAACTGAGTGGCAGCGCGGTTCTGATCAATTCTCATGATGGTATCGCATAGCTCTGCCAGAGCGCTCTCCTGAAATAATGGAATTAATAATGGTGAAACCGCGTTAGCGGGTCTCGAGATCCTCGAACGACTAATCCAAGCGAGTATTGCCTTCCCAGACTCAAATTTTCTAAATATGGCGTAAAGGAGCAGAGGGTACAGAAAGGCAAATAAGAGAGGCTGTGCACCTGGCTTACCGGCATGCTGTTAAGCTTCTCCACAACAGGCCTGTAGGCAGCTATGTCTTTGACGTAGTGGCCTATGTCTACAAACTTGGCTATCAGTTCGGTCGAGCACTTAAAGAGACGCATGAGAGGGCGCCGATTTCTCTCCATGCTGAACAGGAAACGGAGCGTCCGGGCTGAGTGCCGCTGTAACAGTCGAAACAAGTCGTGAGTTGCCGGTTACTTAAACACAGTAGAAGGCATTATTGAATCAAGCTTGACTATTGGCTAAGCAGCAGCCGAGCTGCCCTGCCAATCTAACCCCCTTAGAGAATTAGGCTCTAGCCCCCTCACAGTCCTGGCCCCCTCTCGCCAAGTCGGACCTGCCCACAGGCTCACCTGCAGGTTCTCAGCAGCTCGCCTCGCTCTCTCCGCGGTAGCATTGTCCACGGGCAAGAGCAGTGTGGCTATTAGATACACTCCGTTGCCTTCCATGATCTGCTGAGCATTATGGTCGTTTCGCCCAAGTTCAGCCAGGGCAGCACAGCAGGCTGAAATACAAAAGCCACGGTTAATTTCCGCGTGACGAAGTGACCGTGTCTTATTAGAAGCAAAGCAGCTAAGAGCCTCGTTAAGATGTTACTAGGAGTGTAGCAAATCTGCTCTTACCGGCCTTTAGAAGTAGCTGCGTTTCTACCATTTTCTCGGCCTGCAACTTTCAAAAAATTTGGAAGCATAAATTTGATGACTCCTTCAGAGCAGAGTTGCTTATGCTATGCAAAGCAGTTCTAGGTGGACATGGGTGTGCAGGTCTATTTTACCTTACCTTCTTGTCAGAGCTCTCTCGTTCCACGACTGGGTACGAACCAGCATCCTCCTGCAAAGAATATAGATGATTGTCAGACTTTGCATAACCATTGCATTGGCTAGTATAAGTTTAAAGCTAGTGCCTCGAGTTTGCATCAATAATTGGGCTCCCATAATCCGGTCGGTATTGAACAGGCTTAGCAAGAATTAGATAAGAGCTACCCATCTTTTCTGCAACGAAATCCATCCCGATTTCCGTAAGTCCCGAGTGACACATTGAATGGTGACAACCTCAGGTGCAGACCTTTGGCTGAACTAGAGCTTGAGCAGCTTGTGAGTTAAGAACGCTAATTGCTGCAAAATGAACTAAAACACACTCCTATCCACGATGTCTCTGAAACGCCACAGCCAAGGAATTGTCATAAAAGTGCCCCACTTCTCCGATGACAAATCAACAATACCTCTTCGATGGCCAATGACTGCAACGGGTGTCCCATGGTTCGGCCTAAGTTGGAGGCTGATGCAGGCGCCGTACCAATCGTTGGGTATTCAGAGCTGTAGCTTCGATCCCTAAAACCAAGTAAAAGTCTTTGAAAGAATTTCGGCAAGCTGATAGCTCAAAAGTGCTGCGAAAATAGCTGAATGAGCAGACAGCTATTCTGGCTAGGCTACTGAAACAACGTCAGAGATTGACTGGTCTCAAGCTAAAATGATCCAACAGTAAGGCATGCCTGGCCCAGAACTCAAAGCACTAGCAAGCCAGAACGAGATGAGTGCCACTTACGGTAGCAGGCTCAGCAGAAGTGGTATAACACCCATGTGACGAAGATCGTTGCTGGTGTCTTCGTCCTCAGACAGCTTGACAATGCACCACACGATGCTCTCCATGAGTTTTGGCTTGTCTCCCCGAAGCAAACTAAATAAGGAAATAAATTTACTGATGATGGTTCGTAGCCTTCGATGAGGTATCGATTAGCGAGGTCCTCTTTTGCATGGCGATTGCAGTCTCAGTCACATGGGCCGACTCACGAGGCTCAAATTTCTGGCTTGGCAGTTTTGAGACGTGCGTGCCATACAATCTTACGAGCACAGTTTGAATTCAAGCCACATGTCTAATCACAGCGATCGACAGCCGTCCCCAGTAAAGAATTGCACTGGTGGCACTTACCCTAGCAGCACTGGAATGCCGTCGTACACCTTGACCATCTCCCTAGCTTGACTGTCAGTACAGAGTACCTTCAACAAATTAGCTGCCACCCTAAAAAGAAAAAATACCATTTGCATTGAGTGAACCACGACTTGTAACGTAATAGGTTTCATTGCAGCGTTGGTATCAATTGAAATACAGCTTCAGGCTTTAACTCATTGCCCGCAACACCATTGCAAAAAGGGTCAGTTAAAAACAGTGCTTCAACCAGGCAGTTCATCCATCAGTGGACTTCAGCTGTATTTTACTCAATTCTTTATTGTTCAATTCTTGGCTGCAGCGTTTGCCTGGTCCCCCACAACTATAGGATTCGAGAATGCTCGTACACGGTCGCTTGACACCTCAGAAAACCAGCCGTTTTCAGCCTCAGTTCAATTCATTCATCGCTTGAGCCGTGGGCAGAATTATCCTAGCAACAAAGCTTCACCGTGCGTATTCATCCAGACAGGCAAACTTAGGCAAAATTTCAGCCAGATACCATCCCATTTGAAAGCTGTGGGCCATGAGAAAAGAGCCGTGCATCTCAGTGCCTCTAGGATTGAGTATTTAACCTTTGCCGAAGGCTTCCTTCAAAAGTCTTGGCCAAGAGTCAGTTTCAACAACATACTGCAAACATTGGTCTTTTTTCAGATCTTTGATTAAATTGGGTGAATGATTGGATCCGATTGAATAAACTACTGGCTCGACGAGTAACTTTCGGCTTCCTATGCTTTCTGCTTTAAAAGATTACACATGAGCTCACCCATTAAAATAGCAAAAATCTGCTCGCTATCAGCACAGCAAGATTGAACTTGGCGAATAGACCTGAGTCCAAAGTCAAATCCCAAGCTTCGATTCATACGAATCTACTTCGAATAGTTGCCTGACCTCAACCCAACCAGGTAGCAACATGAAAGCTTTTGCCTCCCTTGTCAGGATTTGGAAACTATCACCCGAGCATACCTTTGTGATGTGTCATCGTAATCGTGCAGAATAATTAGCAGTTTTTCAATGCAGTTGAGCTCTTCGATCAAGCTTCGAAGTTGATGGCTACAAAGAAAGTCAGCGGTACGCTTTAATTGAATCTTTCGGTGAGTATTGACGTCTGCTAAGTCCCTGCTACCAACAAGAAGATGCCTGAACTAGATAGTGCATAGTTAAAAATATCTCAAATTGGTTGGCTGAAATGAGAGATATTCTTAGTGTGCCCTTGTGGCGGTATTTGAAAGAAATAGTGGCATTTATATTATATTAACACTATTTCATTAAAGTCGGCCGGCTGCTATGGACTGCATGCATGCATGCATGCATGCACAATTATCAGCATGTAAAGAGTGCATTCGCTCGAAGTTTGCATTCCTAATCTAACACGGATGTAGTGCAATTTAAACAGGCGATTGCAATTTACACACTCACGTGTACACTTGAGCCTGCCAAGCCAAAGCGAATCCAAGAGCCAGGTGCCCCCCCCCCCCCGCGTGAATGCTGGGCTTCTAAATATAAACCGCTTACCTCTGTGACAGGCTCAGCAGGGCGTACAGTGTGCAGTGGAGAACCATTGCGTCGCGAGACGAGAGCAGCAGCACCAGCGGCTACGAGAAAATCAAGCCATCACATCGGTCACAATCATTTGGTCAAATGCCACCCGGCAGCTGGAGTGCCTCCAGAGCAAGCGCAGAAGAGCCAGAGCAGAAAGCGCAGGCAGCTCGGCTAGGCAAGTGCTGGCAAGTGCGTGGCTTCCACAGAAACTGTGCACGGTTTAAGGGCAAGAGCTGAGTACTCCTACTTAACATGTATCGCTACTACATAACTAGCCAATTGCTTGGGGAGTGGTGGCAATACCGTAGGCGTAGGCGAGGATGATGAGGAAGAAGAAGACAAAGAAGAGATAACCACAAGCAGCCAACGACAAAAAGCATCTCTGGGAGGTAGAACAGTGGGTTGCTGTCGTACTATGAGGTTGGAATTAGCACGAGGCACCAACTCGGGCAGAAATTCACATTAAAGAGCTCTCAGCTAAACTACTGCATCACAGAGCGTACGTGTGTACTTCTGTGCATTTGTGTGTGCTTGTGTAACTGTGCGTGTGTGTATGTGCATGTGCAGGTTTTTTTAAACAGCAAAACATCAAGATACGCTGCCAAGTAAGGTTGAGCTTAAACCACCCCATAGGTTGGCAAACACGTTTTGTTTTCTACATTAAGAAACAAAACTGATGAGTGAGACCAGCCCTTTAAGCCAAGGGCATATGGAAAGAGCCCCAGCATGCTGTGCTGTCCCCCTCTTTGACCGACCTGAAGGAGGCCTGGCTGCCCGGGCACGCCCTGTATCTCCTGCTATTGGCTGTCTTCGGAAAGGTCAAGGTCTGGTACATCCCTAGGTTATGGCTGGTTATGGCTATGCTTTAAACATGAGAATTTATCATTAACATTGTCAACCCACCTCGTGAGCGCCACATTCGGCGATTTTTCGTCGTAGCTCATCACTGGAAGCTAGCTTCTGAAATATATCTACAATTCAAAGGAAGAGCCGAAAGGTTAAGGATACATGCAAAGGTGTTTTGCAGAGACTGACGTCAGCATCCGTACACTGCCGATCGCAATTTAGACACGATCTGACGACTCTAGCCGGGGAGTCTTGCTGCCGCATTAGGTGAGGTCCAGTCTGAGTGCTGTTAGTAATGCAAGCAAATCGCCACCGCTCAGGTAAACGAGCAAGCTTTTGCCGAGCCCTGTTTTCATAACAACCTGTCAGACATGCTTCCTCTCGCTTTGACCACCTTTGAAATTCTCTGGGATCTAACGTTAATGACTAGCAGAATGGGTCGAGAGCAGCCACTTTCTCGCCACCGCTCGCTCTCGAATTACTCGACGCCGAGGTAAGCGGTTCTGATTATTGAGTGGCCAAAGCAGCTGCTTACTCGTGATCTCCTGCAGAATCTCGACAATGAATGGCCCGTCGCACAAATTCATGTAGCTGTGCGTCGTCTTTCGGAGGAGGTGAGCTAGAACTTTAAGTCCTCCTTGGTCGGCAAAAAGCTTCTGGTAGAATGCATCTCGCATCAATATCCGCAGCACGTTGAGCACTCTGAACATGTTTTCGGGCGGCGCAAAGTCGCCGATCCATTCTCTACATCGAAAGTAGTTGAAAACTTTAAACTGGCTTTCCCCTGGCTAAAGTCGGAGCCTCGGGGCAAATCATTGGCTCACAGTCGAGCATGTCAGGTGACCGAGACACCGACGTGCAGCGCGATGGCATCGGGGCTCGCTCTGTCCGAGGCATGGCAATTTGGCGACTATGTGGCCATGCTGGCAGGCCGTGCCCTCGCGAATATGTCAATAAACACAAGGGAGATGGCGTCTCACATATGCGGAACAGCTTCAGGCTGACACGGACCCCTGCGGTTATTAAATTAAATCGCAAGCAGCAGAACTGTCTGCAGAGCTAGATCTCCAGGCTGCACACCGTGTTTTCGTAAGTAATGACCCGAGCGTTTATGGGCCACCGAAGACAAAATTAGACGAGTACTGGTAAATTCGGTAGTCGCGAATGCTTCCGACAGTGGCTGAGCTAGTGACTGCTTCCAATGTTTCCGCGAAATTTGTAATCCTCAGCTAGAGGTTATATCCAGAGGCACGTGCTCTAATATGCGAGAAAATGCCGATACTGCAGCAAAGGACCATTAGCCAAGCTACACTTATACACTGTTTACTCTGTCTGCAATGTCGCCTAATAAGTAAATCGAATCCACAAATAGCAAACATGGTAACGCCTCAAGTAACATTCAGCTGCCACAAACTCAAACGTGCGTTCGGCATCGAATACAAGCCAGCTGCTCAGCGGAGCAGAAGAGTACGTGATCCTGCAGCTTTATCTGGATGCCATTACCGGTCTAAGACCATTATGCTGCTGTGAGTGCGGTATATAGTGGTGGTGAGAACTATTCCGCGTATGATAGTCACTCGTGCCCTTAGCATCCGTTCGACCGCTTGCTCAGAGAGGCCTTCGCCGGTCACATTACTTCCAACATTACTGCAGACCACAATTCTTATGCAACGACATCCTCTCTTCTGCTGCCGACTGCGGCGAATCCTTGCCAGAATCCGTCCAGAGCTGCTACCAGACCATGCTGCTCACTTCCTCGATTGCCCTGCTGACTCAGCTATGCGTTCTCTTTGCTTTCTGAGACTAAGTCTGTTGGCTACCGAAAGCATGCAGTACATTGGTAGACATTGGCTACACACGCATACTCAAAGCCGCCTTGTATTCGCTGTTAGAAAACTCTCCTGCCTAACTCTGCCACTTAGTCTTAGCGACTTTATGGAGTAACCGACGGAGATGCATTAAACCATTACCGATACACCACCTATCAGGACTACTCTCAAATAGGGACCCCCTCAATGATTGGCTTTTAATACAGTGCGAATGAAGAAAGTATGTTCATAATCGCAAACGAGGTCTCAAGCTGCAACCGTTACTCATGCTCTCCTGGTGGACAGTCGACGCAAGTGCGACCAGTCGTACAGACTTACGAGTGGAACAGCCTGTGCGTGAGCAGCGTATTGAATAGCTGAGCATAGTAGTCGTGCAAGTCGCTTCCTGCGAATGATCGCTCATTCTGATGGCATAGGCTACAAGAGCAAGAAAACCGAGCGTGAGCTTCCTAGCGCGAGATCGTCTCGCCGATCTTTTGAAGGAGCGCGACGCCACGTGGCTTCGAGCGGGCCGGTTTACCTGAACTGCATGAGCAGCTGGATCTCGGGTTGAATCTGGCTGCCACCTACGCCGCCAGTGTCGCTGCCTCCGCTCAGACTGCTAGCCACCGCAGCTCCTCCTAGCTGTAGCAGTGGCTGCTGCTGGTGGTGGACCGGTTTGCCATTGCCGTGAACTGCTGTCGCCAAGCCGCCGCTTTCGCACGCTGCTCCGATCGTCGGAAGACGGCGGACATTCCTAGAGGATGCCCCCGCCACCGACGGCGGCGGCCCAGTGACTATAAGGTCGGCGAGCTGCTTCAATTCGGCCTTGAGCACATTCCTGCAGCGGAACACAGAAAGGGCGGCTCATTACTAGGAAAATTTCTCCCACCGCTCAACCGTTTTGCCAACAAGTAGCAACGTTTCCGCCCCGAAAAAAGAGGCATCGAATTCCCGAGCAATTGCTTTCAGCTAGTAATTTAGTCGGTGCTCCGTTTCGAGCAAGCGATAGTTTGCTAGCTGCTGCACTTCCTGGCTTCATTGCACACTCGCCCGCAATGACAGGATGAGGGAACCGCTCGTAACTCTTCTCTGCTCGGTTATAAAGACTCCCGAGCCGACGGCGGCTTGATGCCACCTTACCAGGACGCCAGATCTAGGCCGCAGCCGCTGGCTGAAACGAGCAGCCTCTTGCCGACCACCGGTTAGGCTAAGCGGGCTTTGCTGCACGGCCGTCGGTGCAAGCTTCCTAATGGGGTCTCGATCGGTGGGCGGCAGAGCAACGGCTGTCCGGCTGGCCACTTTATTTGCTCAGCTCGCTGCATCGGAAGGAATTCGCTCGCTTCACTCGCCCGTGTGCAAAGTATGACCCATTAATGCCCAACGCCGGCATAACGCTATGTCAACAACAGCTAGGACCTGTTGTGAAAATACAAATCCGAGACTGCTCGCTGGGCTTGAAGAAAACCACTGCTGTGTTTAAAAACAAGCCCAACCCTAAGGCTCGGGCCCGTCCAATAGGCAGCCGGTGTGAGGCTCCTTGACTGAGCAAAAGAAATAAGCTGAAAGGTTCTCATTCAGCGTCTCTCTCTCTCTCTCTCTCTCTCTCTCTCTCTCTCTCTCTCTCTCTCTCTCTCTCTCTCTCTCTCTCTCTCTCTCTCGAAGGAATGCCGCCATTTGTACTGTGGTTCCTGCTTGCACTTCCCGTGTAGTAATGACCAGCAGGCCACGGCGGCAGCAGATAGTAGCAGCATAACCATCTGTCTCTCTTTCTTTCTCTGTGCATCTCTCTCTCTCTCTCTCTTTCTCCGTGCATCTCTCTCTCTCTCTTTCTCTCTCTCTCTCTCTCTCTTTCTCCGTGCATCTCTCTCTCTTTCTCTCTCTCTCTCTCTCTCTCTCTCTCTCTCTCTCTCTCTCTCTCTCTCTCTCTCTCTCTCTCTCTCTCTCTCTCTCTCTCTCTGCATCTCTCTCTCTCTCTCTCTCTCTCTCTCTCTCTCTCTCTCTCTCTCTCTCTCTCTCTCTCTCTCTCTCTCTCTCTCTCTCTCTCTCTCTCTCTCTCTCCCTCTGTCACTCTCCCCCTCCCTCTATCACTCTCTCTCTCTCTCTGCAGCTCTCTCTCTTTTTCTCTGCATCTCTCTCTCTCCACCGGCTCTCAGCAGCCGAAAAAGTGCTTCTTACCGATGCAACTAAAGCTTTACAAATGGGGTTTACTGAGCATTTTGTACTACAGAAAAAGACCACGTGGAGAACTTTTAAGGTGACGCTTTTGCTTGCACAGCACTTCATCTAGAGCACCAATACGGTTGCCATTAACTCGCTAGTGGATAAGCCAGGTACAAGTCTCGCTTGCCTGCTCTGCTCAACTGAAAGTGTGAAAGCTACCCTATGCCTATGCTCAGATCGGGCGACATTCAGCTGCTAGCTGTGCGACGATGCGTGAGCAGTGCCCAACTTTCAAACGGCGGCGACGCTTGGGATGGCGCTGCTTGCCCTGTACCCAGATCGTCTGTTGACGTACTCGGCCTAGCCAGAGCTGTCTATGGATGTGCACAAAGTGCGAATCTTAATTGTTGTTTATGTGCAGCTAATTGTAGTGGAAAATTGCTTCTGGCACCTGCGGGAGCCTGCTTCAAGACAGCACGGGTGAGCGGTTCGTTTGTAGATATTCCCAGCCAGGGCAGGAAAACCGCCGATAGCCAAGCATTGGTTAGCTGCTGGGTTTCCGGCTGCGTTATTCTCTAGGACACGCCCAGCTTAGGATAGAGAATGGTTCAGTTCGGAAGACAGCAGCACTTGTTGAAATCCTGCGAGCAGGTAATTTGCCTGGCTGGAGCAGCCGGAACTCAGCTGGTGGCCACCTGAGCTGAGCCAGGATCGCTTGCTGCAGGAAAGACGCACCCCACCTTCTTTCAACCACTTTTCACCTTTGCTACCGTTAGTCATTGCTTTCGTCTAATGCACCCAGTGATGACACCACTGTGGTGCGTCTGACCGAATCCGAATCTTACCTAGTCGGCAGTATGTATCCAGTTCAGTCTCAAAAATCATCTGCAAACCGGGAAACTTAAAAAACCCTTGACATTTGGGACTTTCGGAAAAAATATCGTCATTACTGCTTCTGCTCAATCATTCACCGAACCTGTCCTCACTTGTGGAATGCTGCAATGTGGCGCTAGCTGATGTTCTGAGCGAGTTTGCTTCTCTCACTAAGCGAAACATACGTCCTAACCATCGGATCATGCTCCATTTACAGCAAGTCTAGATGGCGAATCGCTTGCTACTTAACTGTTTAAATAATTTGGAATACTTAGCAAAAGCTTGAAATAGCATACAAGGATTAATTCGTACAAGGTCTGACAATCTGTTAACTGGCAGACGAGATCTTTTTTAGGTAGCAACCCATCCATCTTAGCTGAGGCCAAGACTAGTATTTATAAGAGCACAGTGGAATCACAGATGCAAGCTCCAATGAGGCTGATGCCGATCGTCAACCATCTCATTAAGCACTCCCAGGTCAGCACTAAGCGTAGTGATCCTTGCATGATCTGGCAGATTGTTAATCAAGTTTCTTTGTAAGGAATATAGACAAGCTCCAGGAGAGTCTATCTCTATGGTAAACTTTTAGCTGGACTCTCCAACCTCATTTTCCTGTATCTACCTCAACGTCCACCATTAAGCCTGGACCTTATGCAGATGACAATCACTTGTACCGGTGCTTTGATCCCGCCCTACCATGAGCACCTATAACTCTCTAAGCTTCCTTTAGGGTGGCAGCAAATCCTCAAAGTTGAATGATAATTAGACCGACTTAATAGCTATGGGCACAGCTAGTGTCACTCAGAAACTAGAAAGCCTAACCTTCAAGACAGGCTCGGTCAGTATGCCTGTGTCTCCTTCTGTGGCCGTAGCACGTAATCTAGGTGTCCTGTTCTTACATAACCTTTCACTAAATGGCCACATCAGCTCGAAAGTAAAGTCTACTTATTTTCATTTATATTTCATTGCAAATATTAGAGCTTGCTTAGGTAAGGATGTCACAGGCACTAGCATATCAACGCATTTTTGACACCCTTCTAGACATCCGAAAATCACCTATTTCATGAGTTGATCTATTCTCTCGCTGGCGAAATGAGCCGCTTGCTATTGGTGCAAAACTCTGCAGCCAGGCTTGTCTGTCGGCAATGTAGCAACTGCATTATTACACTAGTTCTAATCGACCTGCACCAGCTCCAATTAAGCAACTTATAGACTTAAAGGATCTGCACTCTCTCACTGACAGGTCACTTTATTTTCTAGCTCTAGATTTACTTATCTCGAATACTCTCAGGCTTCTTCCATTCTGCTGCTCTGACTCGAGCCATCTAGCTGTGCCTCTGACCAATTTTAAATTCTTTTGGTTGTACAGTTCTCATGATCCCAAAGCCTTGAACTCTCAAGCGACTGATATCATGGCAATCTCTGACTCGGACATTAAAAAAAAGCTACAAACTGCCACCTGCTCTCACCTTAGCATCGGCTCGGTCAGCGGGAATCGTATTTGCTAGTTCGTGCTGAAACTGAGCAGACTATATCAGTAATCAAGCAACATGCTTTCTTTCCAGCCAACGCAAAGTTCTTAGGAAGAGATTTGATTCTCTTTGGGTGCTCTATGAATGATTTAGTTTTACTATGATTGTATTAGTGCCATTCTGGCCGAAGTGGTATGTGTGAGCTCTCTAAGTAGGCAGTTTCCTGCCGAATCAATTCCTGACCGGAAGCTTCAGTTAGCTCATAGCCACCTGCTGTCTGCGGGTGGTCTAATTTCAGAGGAGAATGCTTATTAGCCGAGGGTAAAGTAAATTCTCCTAAAAATGTAGTGAAGTTACGTCTTTCCCATCCTGATCCGGTTAGCTTACGTAATTCCTCTGAGCTAAGTACATTCACCGAAGTCGGTGGCACACAGCTAGCTGCTGCTTACTCCTGAGCAAAAGCCATTATCAGCTCAGGGTGACCGTCGCCACTGCTACTTCTTCCCTCCGTGTGACTAACGGAGTAAGTCACTCAAGGCCATCCTTACCGCCGCCCCCCCCCCCCACTGCCCACAGGGAATCCTCCCAACAGGGTGTGACCGGCGGGCGCTTCTCACGACCCGACTTTCAGGCCAAAGCCTCACCTCGGGGCTGTGTGTGTGCTGCCTCGCGAAGCCTAATATCGGGTGGTGTCATTATGCAGACTGTTTTCCTAGCTCGCTGCACGCAATACCCCTATTGTCGACCCGGCTGGCTTCAAAACTGATGCTGCCGAGATCGAAGAATGCACGGGCAGCTATCATGGTGTGGGCGGCCAAACAAGGGGGACGGGTGTTGGGTTTCTTTGCACTGGCAATTGTGAGGGCACAACACTTCAGCCGAGCGAGCTCTACAACAGTTTGGACCCTCAGGACGACATGCCACTACTCACTGCTGGCACTTTCTACTCAAAGTGGCTCTCTAACGCTAGAGATGGCCACGACAGAACACGGCTGCACTGCAGCAAGCAGAGTCACATTGCCTCTGCCCTGCCACCCGGGCAGGTGCTGACTGACCTGGGGCTGTTGCCAACCCTGGTAATAACTGCTAAGGGGTCGCCCACGGGATGGAAGAAGCCTAGCTGGACGTCGCTTATCCTGGATTGGGAAAAGGACAGCAGATTCAATTAATATATGAAAGCCAACCCATGTGAAACCCGTGGCACTCACAATTGCCCTGTCCTTGACCAGAAGCTAGCACCAGCTGCACCCCATTGGCACTTGCTACTATGTACACGCTCTGCCCGAGTTGTGATCACATCTGCCAACTAGACAGTTACATGAGTATCCCGAACCACTCTGAGTAGCTTTCTATGATGAAATATTGGACAGCCCAGGTTTGTGCTTTGGGCAAACTGGAAGGTTGCCACAGATCATTCATTATCTGCTGAAATTTCAAGTCCCCCCCCCCCCCCCGCAAAAGTCTGGCAGATCATGAGGCCAAGCAAACACACAAACACGTGCACACACACACACACACACACACACACAGGCCAAACGGTTGCAGTTACGTAAATGCAATGGCAGTAGCTTAGCTGGGCAGTAAATTTGGGGGTTTTGCAAGCACTCCCGTCCCTGAGTGTAGGTGCAAGGTACACTCGCACTTTGTGTCATGGGCTCGAGTCCTGCTGAAGACGATTCTCTATTGCCCACTGCAGCTGTGGTGCAAGAGAGCTTTTAAGGCTCTTCTGTCGCTTTGCCTGCAGGCAAATGTGGCTGATGAGTCTGATGACCTCTACCACGACCGGAGCAAAGGCATCAGTCTGGCTTGCTAGGGAAGTTGACATGTTCTCAGCTGCTGATCTAGCATTCGCCAATCGGCAGGTAACAGTCTGCATATTTTAGCTTTTGCTGGCATGAAGGGAATGTGAGTAAAGGAGCTGATCGAACTCGGCAGTGCAAGGGTAGGGCCCAGTGGGATTGCTGGCAGTTGACGACTCACACCAGCAGGCAGCAGGATCACGATCGGTTCAACTCTCACACTCAGCTCTCACACTCAGGCCCAGACCACACGAACCAGCACAAGCTGCTGCTGCTGCTGCATCGGTAGCAGAGCCGAAATGGCTGCGACCATATGGCCACTCGATCACACCAACAGGCCGGCACGGTCAGCTGCTGCCTGCTATGCCTGATTGCTTCAAGCTTTGCTGCTGCTGCTGCTGCTGGTGTTGTTGCTCAGACGGACATAGAGTAGAGACAGACGATGGTCTTGCTTAAAAACCACAATTTTGGCAACAGATTCTGCTTAGTCTACGAGGCAGTGTATTGCCCGGCGACAGTTGAGCTAATTTTGTCAACTTTCTTGGAGTTGGGCACGGGCTATGTTTTTTTTTACAAGCAATGGGCATCGAGTGACACTAGTGCACAAAGCAGGCCTAGGACACACACACACTCCCACACATGTGAGACTGACGCAAATCGACATTTGAACGTAGCTGTCCTCCACAGGCATATGCAGCGTTACCAGGCTGGTGTGCCAACAGACCTCCCCGTGAAAGTAAATGCTTATGTTTGTTCAAAACTGAGCTGGCAGGAAGCTGGTAGATGCACCTGATCCAACAGCCCCTCGAAAACCATCTCGGCAAGCGTTTGCTTATTTACTCTGGAAATGAAGGTATGTGTAGAGGCTGTGTGCAGGCTGCATGCAGGCCGGCACGTCGATCCATTGCTTGCCCTGGCTGCGTCAAGCGTTCGACAATGCAGGTAACACATGATCAGCTAAGCTCACTCCCAGCTGACACAAAGTATGGCCCTAATCAAACAGGACATGAACCGTGTGAATAATAGAGTGCCTAATCCTGACACTCTGCAGCTAAAGGCAAAGGCGACTAAACTGGCAGCTCAGAGTAAATGACCAGCAGCCTGCAGGGCAGGCGAGCAGGAATGACGAGCCATACAGCCTCCAAGGCCACTGCTGGCTGGCCCCCCAATGCCACTGTCATTAGCCTGACGTGCCAATCACTCTCGATCCCGAAGGCCGCAGGCAGAAAATGTCGAGCCCTGCACGGGGGGGGGGGGGGGAGGGGCCAATGTCCTTGCTTTCAGCCTTTCCTCGCAAGATGCACCGGTTTGCTCATCATCATCAGCAGCAGCAGCATAAGTAGCGGCGGCGAAGGCAGCGGCAGCAATTGCTCACCTGGCTTTGGCTGGCTCGTGTCCTGGCATAACGTCTGGCAAAGCCTCTACGCCCCTCGCTGCTGCTGCTGCGCTGCCCTGTGCAGCTTACAGCATCTTTGACAGAGGCAGCGATACCTGCAACAGAGAGGTGCAAGCATGCTGGAGCTCCAGCTGACAAGCTGCTGCTGCTGCTGCTGCAGTCCTGCCATGCCCCAGCTCCTCGGGCATGACAGGACTCCAGCATCACAATCAACGCACGTGTGCAGGCGGCGGTGCGAGCGCATGGACCCAAGTCAAAATGCCATCGCTACACAATTGGCACTCCAGCTCGGCCTACAGTAGCTCCAGCCCGATCGTGTCAGAGCACTCGGTCAGTACTTGAAGATTATGAGCAAGTAGCAAAGGGATGGACTAAAGTGCTCGAAACAGAGGCAAAGAGCCAGAGAAGTAAGAGACTCTACAGGAGAAGCGAGAGCAGTGAGATAGAGAAGACAAAAAAGGACAGAAAAAGTAAAAAAAAGAGTAACACTGGGAGGGAAAGAGAGACAGATGACTTAGAGATTGATAACTGAGAGAGAGAGAGAGAGAGAGAGAGAGAGAGAGAGAGAGAGAGAGAGAGAGAGAGAGAGAGAGAGAGAGAGAGAGAGAGAGAGAGAGAGACATGTACAGTAAAGATATAGATGACCCAGTGACACAAAAGAGACTGGTCGAAAGAGAATGAAGATATGTGCCGGTAAGAGACAGACAGAGATGAAAAGAGACAGTTGACTAAGACACAAAAGAGTGATGGACAGATAAGCTTGTAACAGCTAGCAGTAGTTTAGCATCGCTATGGTGCCCCATCATACTTCGGTTACAGAGAGTAGGGGGCCTCTACACAGAGCAGCCGGCAGCAGATCGAGGTCAGTTGCAGGCACTCCTCTCAGCAGATGCACTCCGATGGAGCAGACGAAAGAAGAATGAAACAGGAGCCAACGAACTCGAACCGTATCCCTCACATGTCGAGGCTTCCACGGGCAGGTCTCGAGTGAGGTAAAAGAGAAAGCTGCTGAGAAGGAAGGAGTAAGGGGGGAAGCTGAGGTGGAAAGAGCAGGAAGGTTGGTGTGTGTGGGGGCGAGAGACCACCGCGGCAAACGCGTCGAGTCACGTAGGTGTTAGCGAACGGAGCTGATTTTATTGCGTCGGAAAATCCATAAATTTCCCCCTCCGCTGCAGCTCCCTTTAATCTATATGCTTTTGTGGACAAATTAATGGTAAATCCAGCGCCAATCAATAGGCTCGAGACAAACGGCTCATTGTTCGAGAATTGTAATGAAAAATGGATGAGAACTCGCGAAACACGTCACTCCCCCCCTCAGAGTCGCACCGCTCCACCGACGCCAACCCCCCCCCCCCGAAGACGGTGTGTGTCTGGCTGCCCACAACAGCCGCACAGACACGCCATCGACATGTCAGGGGGGTTGCTGGTAGCACAGCTGCTGGGGGAGGCAGGGCGCGAACCGCGAGTTTCGTAGCGCCCTCCGCCTGGGGCGCAAGCGCTTCGCTGCCGCAGGTTCAGCCTCCCCCCCCAGACCGTCACGACCGGCACTCCCGTCAGCAGCCGACCCGCAAGGTTGAGGACGGGGGGGGGGTTTGGAGACGCCCGCGGTCTGTCGCTTCGCCGCGACCCATTGCCGAAGCGACTGAGCCAGACGGACGTCGAGTGGCAAATCCGGGCCGTCGTATTGACTCGGACGGCTTAGCAGTCCGAAATTCCCGATAGCTCGGGCGCTTATCACGCACGCGAGCGCCCTCGCGCGCCGCCGCGCTCGCGCTGCGAGACGCCAGCGGAGGCCGATCGTATCGCTCGCGCCTGTTTTCCTTGGTAATTAGAAAACCCCGGCGCTTCGAGCCGCAGCGCTCGCTGTGAGCGCGAGCTCGGCAGCTCGCTCGCTTCGCTTTCGCCTCCTCGAGCGCAGCGCAGCGAGCGAGCTGCCAGAAGCAAGCGGCTCAGTGTTCAAACATAATCGCCTTCACACACGGAGGGCTGTTAAAGGTACAAAAGCGTCCGAGTAGCGGCATTCAGGCTCTCTCGCCGTTAGGTAAACGCAGACACTTTCTTAGGCACCCTTTCAGACCTTTGTAACTTATCATTAGCGCTCGCGTATGAGAAACCATTGTGCCTTAGCTAGGATTTTATTTGCCATTTGCATAGCGGCACGTCTGAACGCCTACCGTCGAGCGCCCGACATGAAACCGGCCTGTTAGGTAGCTCTCAATAACGCAGCGGCGGTGGCAGCTCGGTCGGCCTCCGGTCGAGCGAGCGCATTGTTTAGCTCTAGCGGGCGCAATAGGCGGCCACCCTCCTCGAGAGCGATTGTCCGTGAAAATTCGAGGGCTTTCTTGGGGCACGTCTAAATGAAACGGCGAAGCGTGAGGAAGAACGCCCGAGAGCAGCAGCGAGATCCCCTCGCGCTGCAAGCGAAAACGAACGAACGCACGCACGCAAGCCACGACGCTAGAAACGCGAGGCGAGCTGGCGCAGCCGCCGCTGCCCCGAGAAGCGATAGCGCGTCCGCCCGCCGCCCGCTCTCCGCGACGACTTCCGTCAAACGGCGCGGCGCCCGTTACACAGTCGATAGTCGAGCGCTTCCTTTCGCAAAATTCGATCTCGCACGCCCCAAGCACGGCAGCTCGCGAAACGTCGATTGCATTGGGATTGAGGGGAAGGAAGGTTGGGCGAGAATTAGGCGGAGCGTTACGTAACAGAGAGGCCGACTGCGCTCGCCGCGAGCGAGGCGAACGCCTTCGGTGAAACCGCAGGCGCCCAGGAGCGGGGGCGAAGGCGAGCCGTCCTACGGTGCGGCGACGCGAAGCAGTTGGCGCGAGATGCGCTCGCAAAAAAGGCGCCTTCGCTCGCGCGAGGACAGCGGACCTGGCCACAGGAGCGCGACCGCCGATCGCCTCGGCGGCCGCCTCGCGAGAAGCGTCGCTAAAAACCAGCGCCCGCTGTCTCGACTCTCGCCGAACGAATCGGATAGTAGGAGCTACGAAGTCGGAATCTTCTGGAAAAAAAAGTCGAGCCCGCGGCCCCGACAGCCCCCAGCTCCGAGCGGCGAGATTTTTGATCGGAACGAGAAAGCGAACGCACGATGGGGGAGTGGGGCTCCGCCTGGCATCGGCCAGCGACGAACAGCACGCGACGCGGGAGTTACGTCGTCCGGCTAACTCTCCCTCGCTCGCCCTCTCTCTTCCCTCTCCCTGTTTCTTGATACTCGCCCGCATCTCGAAATCCGGGTCGCGGCGGCAGCGCGCTAGCTACTAGCCACCGGGGCAAATTCGCTAGCAGACAGCGTGGAAAGCAGTCACGCATACTCACCGGCATCGCTCGCAAAGACCACGGCTGCCGCCGGCTGCCCGACGAAGCACGAAGAAGTTCGCGAGCGTTAGCGTAGGCTGGTCGCGGAGCTCTTACCTTTGCGACCACGTCCGCCAGCCACCTTGCGCAGGTGTTAGCGAAGTAGCCCGATCGATAACAATATGGCAGCTATTGCCAGGTAGTTTGTAAACAATGACTCAATTAGCTCTATTATAATGGAGAGTTGAGCGGATGCCAAGCGAAAACCCCGCGCGGCCACTGTGCTATGCGCAAATTTACATGCGTGCAATAGCGCCAGGGTACTTACGTACTAAGGAAATAACGCGTCGGGCTAGCAGCGGCTAACGCGTCTGAGCTTGTGGTGACACCGGCGTCTCGCCGGCGCTAGCAGCCGAACCGGAGCCTCAATTTGCATCCGCTCAAACCAGCAGGTGTAACTCAAGGTGGCTATTAACCAGCACAATATATTTCATAAATAACTAAAATAAATAAATCCGTACTATTGGTACCAGCGATCTGCATTAAAACATCGTTACACGTTTCTCTGCCGCACCGTAGACATACATCTCAAAGGCCAGCATGCGTAACGTTTGCTTCCGGTATCGCGGCGCGAATTCAACTCGTTCTCGTTTCTCGTAGCCCGCTCATGATCAGGTACGGTGCCAGAGTCCAGCTTCGCAGCCTTAGTATGATTACACCAAAAGAGTTAGTCCTTATTTCAAACTCTAAATTTTTCTTACAGCCGTTGCGGCCTGTCACAGCTGATTTAAGAAATTGAGATCCCTCTCCCCTCGCCGCTCGTCGGCAATGACATGCCAGCGCCAATGCGCGTGCTTTGCAGTAGGCGTGCGTCGCCTCTGTTCTGAAGAATGCATCGCTGCAGTGTATATTAGCTTTAATACCTTGCCCAAATTGCTTAGCTTTAGAGTCGCAGATCCCCCAATCGCTTTTCAAGAGCTCACCGCCGCTCGCTCAACTTCAAAACACCTGGATGTTTGCGTCCGTCGTCTTAATGCCGTAATGAAATGTAATGTATCTCCGTCAGTAACTCCACAAAGTCATAAAGACCATGTGGGTGTTACGCAGGAGAGTTTTGTATAGCGCACTCACAGCCTAAGCGGCTTTCGGTACGCATTCGGTAGCCAACAGACTTCGTCTCACGCAACAAAGAGAAAGTGGGAAGCATAGCAGAGTTAGGAGAGCAGTTGAGGTAGTGAGTAGCATAGAAGTAGCAGTTCAGGACCGCTGAAAAAGATGTGCCATAGTCGGCAGTTGGAGAGTAGATGTCGTTGCGTAAGAATCGGCGCCCGCCTTGACTGCCTGCTGCATTTCAGATGTATCGCGTGCCTCCTATAGGGGAAGTCTGGTGCGATTGGTTCGTTCGCGAACCTGGCTTTTTAATTATTGATCTTGCCTTGAGCTGACGCGATGGATAGTCGGTGTTCTTCGACCGTCTTGTACTCCTAGCTTTTTGCCGGTTCACACATACATTTTCTATGCTATTATCTGTAGACTTGTGCCTGCTGGCTGGGTTTCGCCCTTGTCACTGTATAACTCCCCACGGGGGAAGGGGAGGGGAGGCCTTGCGGGCTCCAGACGTCCAACCTTGGCACGCTCCGTGAAGATCTGAGATCGTGCACACTCAGTCACACTTGGAATGTGCTTTTGTAGCAACAGTTGGGCGGGCTTAGCTAACGTCAGGATAAGGTTGGTGCGTGGACACAGGTCGCAGTAAGCGTTAGTTTCTGCTGAATGCCCCCCCAGCTTTGTTGGGAATCGTGCTGCAAAAGAGGGTCTGAAATCTGGAACGTCGGAAATAGGGTCTGTGTCATGGATATATGACAAGTCTATCCTGAAAAAATCAAAGTTCTACAGAAGCCAAATCATGCGATGTAGGACTCGAACAATGTTTGCAGAATCCCTGTGCAGGGGTTTTAAGGATTCTGCTTGGCACGTCTATTTCAGCTGTTTTGTAACACTGATCACCATCATTATGAATACCACCTTTCTCTTGTTTTGGTTAAGAGCCCAGTCTTTATCGTCAAATAAATGCTGTCTGTTCAGTCTTATAGTTGAGTGGGATTCGTGTTACTGTATCATGATGACGATGGCAAGTCACGTGCAATTTCCGTGCCTTACGCTCCAGCAGTGCTTGCGGTCTCTTGAGGAAAAGCTCAATTGTTGGGGTGCTCTTGAGCTAACTTATGAGTTGAGCCACTCGGCTGTGATACAGAGTATGGGCAATAGGGCAGTACATTCCCAGTTTCAGTTTTGCTTGCACGTTTGCATATGTGTATGCAATGCATGCTTCTGAGACTAGTTCTTCAGTATACCAGGTGACCTCTCCACCAGCTGTTAGGGATAACCTAAGCCCTGCGATAGTTCCAGTGCATGGGCTAGTGAGAGCACTTAATAATAGTAATAATAGTAAAAAGACGACATTTGTATAGCCCCCCAAGAGACCTAAATCTCCATTTAGACACTCTACATATGCCGTAAGGCAGCATTTTAATGGGTAAGTGATTCATGCTCAGTGTCAGCAGACAGCACTCAATGTATTATTATTATAATGTGATGAGTCGTTATGGCACACTAGGTGAGGTGGTTGCTTTTCACGACCTCGGTCGCAAGGTCTTGGGTTCGAATCCTGCAATGGGTGTTCCTTTATTGCAGCTGCTAGTGGTGGTGATAGCCGTAAAGGCTGTTCTGTCACTATACAAAAAAGGCTTTTAAATTAGCTAGTATTTATTTGTTATTTATTTATGTGCATTTCATATGCACACTCCTTATAGGCAGTTCGAACTGACAGTACATACGGCTACTTCATACCTACTGACCTAATGCTGTGAGCAACAGGTGGGTTTTGTAGCTTCTTTTTTTAAATGTCAGGCAATGTCGTGGCATCGGTCGGTAGTGAGCAGCTATGGGAGCATACGAACTGAAGGCGCAGTCTCAAAAGGATTTGAGGATAATTTGAAGCTCAGCAAAACGATTTGAGACCCGGGAGCAGCTGGTACGATACCTTGCCTGAGTGGGAAATATTTCAGACTGTTCGGCAACAGCAAGATTGAAGGGACCCGCAAAAAGAATGAGAGGACCTCGAAGTCAACATTTGTCAATAATAGTCTGCTTGGGAAACGAAGCAGGTGCAGGAAGCGATATATATATATATATATATATATATATATATATATATATATATATATATATATATATATATATATACATTAATTCCAGTCAAGTCGGCCGGCTTTCGAAAAATGCCATCGCAAAATGCGAACATGCTTTGATAAGGATACCACACGCGAGCTAGCACTTCAGCTTCCACTTCCCAGCTACACTCCAGTAGCTTGCTACTTACAGTTGGTGCAAAACTATACCGCTAGGCTTGTCTGTCATGAAAGCCGCAAGTCCTATACTAACTAACTATATAAATATATATATATGTATATATATATTTATATAAGGATACCCGCGTGTGGTATCCTTATCAAAGCATGTTCGCATTTTGCGATGGCATTTTTCTGAAAGTCGGCCGACTTGACTGGAATTAATGTGGCCATCTAGTGAAATTTCACTTTGGAGCAGGATACCCAGATTTCCTGCATTTCTGGCTAGTGAAGATATGTTGGCCGATGAATCTCATTTTTGAGGGCTAGGCTTTCCACTTTGTGAGGAACATTTAAGTTAGCCCATAAATAGTAAGCTGGTTTTTATCATCTTTGCAGCTTTCTTGTAAACTACAGCTCTGTCTTCATCTTACTTGTGTCCATGGCTGGGCTGTTTGCTTTAAAGGGCATGCCGTCGTCAACCATCAGCCTGAAGTGGCAGGTCAGCAAGTTGACGGGCATCCTGCTGGGATCTGTCAGTGCTGCATCCGTCGGGTATTTAATCTACTTGCTTTGGAAGCGCCAGGTAATACATATGTGCAGTAGCCTTTGCTGTTTTCCGTTGAAGAAGCACTGCATTATTAATTAACCTGATCCACTTAGTTATGCTGCCCATTGACTGAGCTGACATTCGACATGCAAACTCTTAGAGGTTGCTTATTTCTCTTCTCCACGTGTTTTCCTCCCACCTCCTCTCTTTTTTCTCTGATAGCGTGTTTGTGCCTGTGCATTTCTTCTCTCTCACTCTCGCTTTCTCCTTATCTCTCTTTGTTTGATTCTTTCTGCATGTGTCGGTCTTGCTTTTCCCTTTGGTTTCTCTCTGTCTCTGTCTGTCTCTGTCTGTCTGTCTCTCTCTCTCTCTCTCTCTCTTTCTCTCTCCCTTTCACTCTCTTTTTCTCTACCTCTCACCCTCGTTAGTGTGCATGTGCAGTTACGTACTGAGTTGGGATTCAGTGTGAAGGTGCTTGCTGTAGTAATGAGGCTGGACTAGTACATTGAGGGGGCGGGGTGGTGAAGCCGGACTGAGCCGGACGTCCCAATGTTCGATAAGTGTGATGCAGAAAGCTCAGCCGCCTGCGAAGTGCCCGGTGCCCGAGGATCTGCACCAAGTCGCACCGTGCTAACCTAGCAGCAGAGCTTCGAGGGTGCTCGTGATGAAGGAGGAGGCAGTGGGTTGGGGGCGGTCCCCCACCCCCCCCCCCCCCCGTGAAAGGATCGGCGATGCCAGCTGCGCTGGTCGAGCGCTGCTTTGAGCGTTGCTGCGCCATTGCTTGGTGTACATGACCGGCTCGCTCTCGACCTGTCGAATATTTTTTTAGCTCCTTCGGGCCACACACACATGGCTCAGGGTCGAGGGATCAAAGGGCTCAGTAGCCGAGGCAGCAACTTCGCTTGCTCAAGTTCATTCTCAAGCCTTTCGTTGACTTTGGGCTCTTGTCACTTGCCTTTTGGTCCCCCTCAATCTCTTGCTCCGGCTGGCTATCTATCTTGACCAGTTAGGCCTTCCTCTTTTGCTCCCTCACACCAGCCACTCCTCCGACTTGGATCGGTTGGTTTAGCAATTCATTTAAGACATTTTTGGGGGTCACTGCCTTCAGATCTTGCGAAACTGAAGCCTGGAAGTGTCGACTGTCATCGGGACGTCCTATGACTTTGAATCTGACTCGACATTTACAGCAAACAATCCACCAGTTCCTTGTTGCCTATCCTTCGTTTGCTTGCAGTTTTTTTTACTGGGATTATCTGTGCCACTATGTTGTTGGTGTACATCGCTAATCAATAGCTATGCTTGCACACATTGAGCCCATCGGAGGCACCCAGAAAGAGGCTGGGCTCTCTACGGGTACTATACAAATATTATTATTTCCACTGGCTTCCGGTCTTGCAGGATCTCTTCCTTTTTTCAGCTCCGTTTGTCAGGCAGCACCACGTTGCTAGTCTATTGAGGCTGTCACTGCGTTTGTACTAGCCGGATTGCTGGTTTTGCTAGGCTATTGTATTCTACCGCTGCTTTTCTGTTGCAGCATGGTCCACGTGCATCGCCGTGTGAAGAGTTTCCAGTGCCTTGCAAGGTGCTGAAAGTTTTCTTTGGTTCCACATCAGGGACTTCTAAGGTATGTCGAGGCAGCCGTCCTTAGTACAGCTGCGAATGCTTTGCCGGTAAAAGTAAAGGGAAAGTAGAGGTCGTCTGCTGATTCAGTGACCTTCACTTAGCATCTATCGCTCCCACTTTCAGTGGGCAACAAGGAATTTGAGCGTCGCACGACTCAAGCCCTAAACGACGAAAGGAGGTGAAATGCAACCATCTGTTCCCTTTACCCAAGACCCAGGCCTGCTACGATCTTCCGTAATGCTTAATTGTAGGTTAATCTCAAGACTTTCGCCTTAAACTTAAGTGCAAGCAAGCACCTTAGCTCGAGGGGGGGACTGGTCGTCGGTATTACTGCGAGAAGAGGGACGTTGCGCATGCGCTAGTGCTCTTGCTCCGAGCCCGGCGTTGAGCAAGCTTGACGATGCCGACTTGAGCTTTCGGCTCTGCGCCTTCTTTTGTCTTTTGAACTTACGTGCTTGCGAGACTGCGCATGCAAGCCAAGCGTTCGGCAGCCGTTGTCGGTTTCTCGGGTGCCTGATTGCCCGAGCCCTTGTCTGCCGCACAGGGGAGCCCTCTGGTTACTGTTATTTTTTTGGCCTTCGAGTTAGCTCTCGGATGCCCTTGGATTCATATTCCTGGCTAGCGGCACTGCAAGGCTTTCAAACTTTTCTTCTGCCTGAGTGGGTCTATGCAGCAGAGGCAGTGTGGCTGTGTGCTTTTGCCGCGATTGCCTGCCATGGTGGCGTCGGCTGCGAAGCATTCTAGCAAGTGGGCAGCTCCCAGCACCGGCCGTGTTGCTTGAAGCGTGCATTCGCGTGTGTTATTAGCACCTCGCCGTCGTCATCTCGTTGACAGGCGTTTGCTGAGCAGATCTGCGCCGAAGCCCAGACGATATGCTGCACGGTGGAGCTTGTTGATCTTAAAGATTATGATGCAGACGACAGCATTACGTCTGAAGTAAGCAGGCACACAAGCGATCGCATTGATCCTCACGCCTTTAGCTGTGCCCTGCTGTTTGCCTTTGACTGACAACTCTAGCCTCTGCCCGGTTGTTGGCTGCTGGCTTTTTTTTTATCCGAACCTGTAATAATAGAACGCCTTTACGAGCTAAACCCGACAGCTCTATATATACTCGCATGTCTTGCTGCAGAACGATGCAAAAAAGGGCGCTTCATTGGCCGGCGGGTGTTGGCCGTGGCCCGGTGACACCGGAAGCAGGCCCCGTAGTCATTGCGCTGCTGTCTCACCAGTTTCGAATGGATGGTTGCGTGCATCAGCGCTTGCTCTGTTCCCCTTTAATTTTTTCTTCTCCCCACCTCCTTCTTAACTCTCTTTCTGCTCTCCACTTCCACCTGTCCACTCATCACTGGCCGTGTCCCCATTCAGCGGTTGTCCTGCCAGGCAACCCTGCACCTATAGCCGCAAGGGAACTGATTGTTTCTGTCCTTGACTCACTCTTTCTCATATTGCCATCCGTTTCGCTTTCCTCGTGCTCTCTCCCTCTCTCTCTTCCTCCCTCTCTTCCTCCCTCCCTCCTCTTTCTCTCTCTATCTGCATCTCTCTCTCTCTCTCTCTCTCTCTCTCTCTCTCTCTCTCTGCCCTGTGGATCGTATAAGCAATGGCCTGTCGGTTAACGGCTAAGTGTTGCCTTCAACCCAAGCATAGCAAAATGTACACATTTCTTCTGCATTTCCAGGCAAATGACGAGACTGTGTGCGTATTCGTTGTGCCCACGTACACGGACGGCGCGCCACCACCGAGCATGTCGTGGTTCTACAAGTGGGCGGAGGAGGCTGCTTCAGACTTCCGCTACGGCAAGACGTACCTGTCGGGGCTGCGCTACGCCGTGGTAGGCTTGGGGGATTCTGCTTATGGTCCGGATCTGTTTAACGTCGTGAGTATTGCCCAGTTTCTATGTGTGCCGTGCTCGGTGCTGCGCTGTGATCTGATAGCTGGTCTCCATCTTGAACCTGCTTGGTCAGCATATACTGTTGGCCGGCAATCTGCCTTGCCGGCATGTCTTTCTAGTGACTCGATACTTTTTGCAAGGCATGTAAGGCCCTCCAAAGCCTCAGCTGTCTCGACCAATGCATGCGAATGTACTGTGCTGTCCTGCTGAACCATTGAGAGTCACTGCCACGGCAGCCTTGTTATTGATCTGTTGCATGCTTGTGTTTGCGTTACGCAGGTAGCAAAGAATGTGGACAAGTGGCTGTCTCAGCTGTCGGCAAAGCGGGTTTTGCCACTGACTTTGTGCGACCAGAATGCAGCCAATAGTGAGCACGGTGGTGAGTGCTGGAAACGCATGGCTGCAGTTAGAGGCAGGTCTCTGCCTGACTGAATAGGATGCAGGAAACGCTTATTTGTTCTCTGCACAGGCATTGGACAATGTGGAGACACTGAAATATGCTGGAAAGTAGGCTGCTGAAAAATGCACTCAGGTTGGCACGCTTGCTTTTCTTCAAGGTCATTTCCTTCAAGGTCACCTTGCTTTTCCTCATTATCGACAGGCACAAGCATGTGCCTCTAGTGGGTAGCAGCACTACATGTGTAGATGCTGGCCAAACCCAGCAGTCGGACCTGTTGTGTGCTATTAAAGTCATATGGGCTAGTCAGAGCGCTTTCCGTGTGTGTCTGTGTGTGCTTGCGTGTGCGGGCATGCATGAGTGCATGCATGCGCAAGTGGGTGCGCAAGTGCTTTCCCGTGCTAGTGTCAGCGACTCATTGCTAAATTTCCCTCTGCACAGGAAGGAGTAAGAGTTGCATGTTGTCAGTTGCTGAAGTCGGACACCTAGTTCTGATGCCGTTTCTAAGCCACTGCTGTCGTGGTGGTGGTGGTATGATCCATTTCCCAGATCTCCGATCCTAAAGAAGATCCAACGGCTGGCAAAGAAAAATCCGGAAATACCTTGCAGTTTAGTTGGCATTCAGATTAGTTTATGCGTATTGGTATACATCCGCTGCCACCTGAGTAGCCAGCCAGTGTTGTGACCCCTTCAGGAGTGTGACCCCCTGCGGAAGAGAGCCAGTGTGACCTCGTGCAGCAAAGAGCCAGTTCGGAGTTGAGACAGCTAAGAACTTTAGGCCACGTCATTAGTTTTGACAGGGAAGGAAAGCACAGGTGGCTGATGGGAAGGGAAGGATCACGGGTCGAATTCGAGGACGTAGCTTAATAGTCTACTTCTCGGTGGTATATCGGAGACTTCTGAGGCAGCCGACCAATCAGGAGAAAACCCAAAAAACCAAACACGGATGCCGTCTTCATAGATGCATTGCGTGTGGAGACCAGCCTGTGGAATACAGGAGTCTTTTGATAATGAACGCTGCCTAGAATATAGTATAATTTAAGGATGGCAGCTAAAATCTGAATGACTGGTATATTAGCATATATAATAGGTGGCAGCAGATGCCTTGGTTTGGTCCGGTACTTAAGATGCTTGCCTTTAATGTACAGATGAATTATGTATAGATATATGTATACGTGGATAATCTTTGCCTCCTATTTCCATTGGCCGCCAAAGGAGAAGCTTTTCAACCTTCACACTTCGTGAGATCTCATTTGTTGCCAAGTTAGAGTGGACATACCAGCAGCAGCCCGACAGCGAGACTAGTCTTGAGTCCTAACTGTTACACGGTGTAGACACGGTTGGTTCGACGCTAGTTCACACTCGAGACAAGTTTGCAAGTGTTTTGATTCCAAACGTTTGCCAGTGTAGACGTAGCTTTAATCTGTCGTCCTTTACATGGCCAATCAATGGCCGGCAATCATGGCCTGGTTTGTTTGACTCGACCGCCTAGCTGTCCCATACGTGCACTGGCTACCATTCTGATGTGTCACGACGGAGGGGGCCCGAAGGCTCTATAGCAAACTAGTGACATCTGGACCGTGGACAGCTGCTGATAAGGTATGCAGTCAGAGGCTTTTAGTAATGGTAATGCAGCTCTCTAGGCAAACTTAACCTCTTCCTAGGCACTTTACTGTTGCTTTTGGTAGCCAGCACCTTTCGTCACAGGTCTTCGATCTGAATTCTGACCGGCTTCTTTTTTTTTCGTGACTTGGATCCTGAGATGTTGGGGTGGGGTGGATTACGTGCCTCTCTCCCAGCCTCCCTCCCTCTCTGGTTGTCAGTTGAGGCAATGCCAGACGCCTGAGCAGTACTTGCTACCTGCTGACCTTGTCCAGCATTCAGCCAGCAGCGGCAGCCCTTTATTTGTAAGAAGCTCGTTGATTTGTATTGCCCCTGTGTGTGCTGTGCCTCTCCATCAGCCGGTCCGTGGTTAGTTCCGCACCGCACTGAATTCTATCAGCGCTGATTGCTCTCTGTGTTGGGCAAATTGTGTGCATCCATTTTCCTTTGTATGCTCTGCTCAGAATGTGTAAGCATCGGTGTTGCAATTAGCACTCCTACGTATAGCGTACTAGCACACCTGCGAGCTCCCACCTGCATGCCCTTGCAGCCAGTGCACGTCATCTAGCTTTGGGGTGTATGCTTACATGCTTCTGTGTGTGTGTGTGTGTGTCTGTCTGTGTGTGTGTGTGTGTGTGTGTGTGTGTGTGTGTGTGTGTGTGTGTGTGTGTGTGTGTGTGTGTGTGTGTGTGTGTGTGTGTGTGTGTGTGTGTGTGTGTGTGTGTGTGTGTGTGTGTGTGTGTGTGTGTGTGTGTGTGTGTGCGTGGGTACATGCATCCGGGATGTGTGGGTGGTTGTGTGTGTGTGGGTGTGTGCACGCACATGCACGTGTGTGGGCGCATGTTTGTACATGCATTTCCGAATACACGGCTGGGCATACACTCACACATGCACAAGCTCACTCACGCACACAAGCTCACACACTTAAACACATTCACAAGCTCACACACTTAACCGAGTACACATACACACACACATTCTCCTAACATGCATGTGCTCACACGTGCACACGGTGCACATGCGCTCATACACACGAACACACACGCACACACGTATGCTGAAACTCACACGTATGCTGAAACTCACACGTATGCTGAAACTCACACTCGCGAGCACACACACACACACACACACACACAGGCCACCTCTAAGTGTCTGCACGCTGTGCATATGGTATGAGCTAAGCAGCAGTAGCAGCTGTACGGTTTTTGGTAGCAGGAGCATGCACTCGGCTCGAGTCACTGACGATGTGCTTGCTTGTTGACGAGCTATCGTTCTAACCTAAGTGTCGTTCCAGCAATATGTCGTCCTCTGGGTGCTACTAAATTTATGGCCAATTGCGCTTCTGCATGCTGCTAGCCAGGCATTGTTGAGCATTTTTTTTAATGCCGCTGCCTGCTGCTTGCCGCTCTCAAGTGTGCGTGTGCCTAGGCCTGCACGAGGACTTCGGCGCCTGGCTAGGCGGCTTCGTGCGCGCCAAGATGTGCTTCGACGTGGCCGACGTGCCCGACTCTTCTGGCCAGCAACGAGCTGGAGCAAAGAAGAAGAAGAAGTGCGAGTGCGAGACCTGTGAGTGTAAGGAGACCAAGAAAGATAAGAAGCCAGAGCCAAGCAACGCCAGCGGCGGTGCGGAAGACAACGCGGTGAGTAGTTTGTAGCTGCTTGGCTCTCCTCGCTAGACCGGCTTGGTCACGTGGCACCCCGGATGGGGGGTGCCGGGCGCACGGTCGTGCCGTGCCACCATCTGCTGCTGCTGCTGCATTTGCCGATGAGCAAAGTCCCGCTTCCGACGCTGGCAGTTCGGCATTCCTTTGCACGCGGGTTTCGCCTGAGCGCGCCCGAGCATTGTTGCACCGCCGAGGTTTACCATTGATTGGGCACTTTGCCGATTGATTGACATGGTGCTCTGTGCGTGCTGTCCTCGCTTGAAAATTCTGCCCAGTGTTGGTTCACTTATGGCCAGTGAATGATACTTGCTGGTGTGTGTGCATGCGTGCGAGCAAGCGAGAGTGGGCAGGCATGCGTGCACACGTGCGTGTAGCACGTGACCGGGATCGTTGGGCGTGCAGCAGCCCTGTCTGCAAGCAGCAGCTTCAAGACATTAATTATTCAGTTTGTGTGATGCATTCTTGGAATTGATTGGACTGCTTCGTGTTGTTCGTTGACAAGTCGACTACTCTGGTGTTAGCGAAAGCATGCAAACATGGCATCGAACCCTGGAGCGCAGCGTGGGAGTGAAGCGAATTTTAAATTGAGGGCCGGCTTGTGATGGGAAATCCTCGATTGACAAATTTTGCCATTGGCGACCAATCACCCGCGCAGCAGCAGAGTTAGCAGAGCCGAGTTCCAAGCAGCAGTCGCTCGAATGAGCCCAGTTACATATCCCCCCTCCCCCAATATTGGTTGGCTTGTATTGTTGGTCAACCGTAGGTTGACCATTCTCCCTATGCTCTCGGGCCCCGCCCCATTCCACGCCTTTTCGCTTGGTCTCTACTTTCTTTGCACGTGGCTGCATTCGTGAGCCGCAAAGCTGCGGATGCAGATGCAGGTGCGTCGAAGTTGATGAAAAACGGCAGCCATAGAGGACAGACGGCCGCTCTCACATGCACAGTCCGACTTCTGCTGGCTTCCCGAATTGCTGAGTACTGCATCTGTTATCTTTTTGTATAGTTGGGTTATGCGCTGAGCATATGCAACATGACGCTGGCACGCTGCTCACGCTGCTCGCCCATGTTCCGGCATTTCAACCAGCGGATAGGAAGCTGCGCCCTTTTTGTCCTGCTCTCGTCCATCGTTATGACACGTCGGCCGCAGGGAGGGGCGCTGTCACGTGCCTTCCGTAGAGCTGCTACTGTTGCTTAAGTGCCGCAGACCAGTCTCGTAGATCGTCCTGCTTATTTATTGTCCATGCAGCTAATTTATCGTTCGTTGAGGATTCGAGGGCTCGAAGAGGCTGAAATTGGTGTGTTAGTTCAGCTAAGTAGGAAATAGCTATGTCATGTGGGTCGGAGCTATCATTTTGTGCAGTTTCACTTGACTCACCCGGAGCGATCGCGGCTCTTTAACCAAGGGAGACACATAGCCATGCCTCTCAAGGATATGCCGACCGACCTTGCAGCCATGTTTATCAATAGCTGGGGAGGTGGAATGGCGTTTTTTTGGTAGCCCGGCCAAAATTGAATTCCAGTAGTCCAGCTTTAAAAAAAATCGTTAACCAATCGCAGTGGTAGGCAGCCTCTAACCTTGGACAGGAATCGAACGAGATTACCAGTAGTTGTGGAGGCAGTCTTCTGAATGAAACTTTCAAACGGGCTGATGCGAGATGTTTAAATGACTAGCGCAGTTAGCCTTCGTCGGCATAATAGCAACGTCGTGCGCAAGCCGCTGGCTAGCGAATTGTGGCTGCAGTTGACAAGGCTCGCGGCCACCATCCTGCAGCAGTCAATCTTCTCTTGCTTTCTCGGTCTTCTCGACGCTCGGTGCATGATGGCCCCCCCTGGCCTGATTCCCACGTGTTCTGCTCGTGTCAGGCGGCAGCAGCAGCAGCAGGCACCATTGCATTAGAGTGGCGTTGCAGTCGTCGTGCTGCAGCGGCAGTGAGAGCGACTCCGACGACGGCGGCGCTGGATCTGGTGAGGAGATGCTGGACCTGGAGGACCTCGGCAAAGTGGCCGACGGCATACGGCAAAGCAAGGTAGGGTCTCTGGTGCTGCTCAGCGCAACCCGCCGCAGCTGAGCTCACTGCTGGCCACTTTCTGCCTTGGCTTGGATGCGTTACCGATTGTTGCTTTGCCGTGTTAATCTTTGCCGCGTTTATCATTGCTGAATTGATTTTACAAGGCGATATAGTGCGACTGCTCTGGGTACCCGGATAATGACTCGGAACCTCGGGGAGCTGCTGTTTGTGTGGTCACGTGACAGGACACCTGATTTGCTTGATAAATTTTGTTGCCCTTCGATGCAGTTGGCTACATCGCCTACGTGTGCTCCAGTGGGACTCGCGGTGCTACTCACTTCTAGCCAATGCTCGTCGACAGGGTGGTTATAACCATATCTCAGGCTCACAAGTTCTAAAGGCTAAGCAGCGTACCACCTGCTTTTCGGAATCTAATTGTTTCCCTATACATTATGCAAGCCTCAAATACTTTGGAGACAGTGACTTTAGTTCTTATGCTCCTAAAGCCTGGAATTCACTCCCAACTTGTTTATCGATATCTCCTCACTTGACCACATTTAAAAAACAACTTAAAAGGCATCTATTTGCCACAGCATTCAGTGAATCCCTGTGATTTGTCCTTTATGTGCTTTTGCATGCTGACAGTGTACTTGCTGCCACTAACCATACTTGCATGCTGACCTTTGCGTGTCACTCCTAATCATGCTGTTCCGTTGTTTATTGAGCACACTTCCACTAACCATTCGATCGTGTTTCCTTTGCAGCAATTGCAAAGTGCCCCGAAAGAGGTGGAGTTCTCTGAGGGCGCTATATCAAGTGTATTATTATAAATATTATTTGTTAAAATACCTCGGTTTGAATAGCAGCCGTCTCGGTGGATCGTCCAAGGATCTGGGCAGCCGTGACCATTCAATTCTGATAAACGGGTGGATGCTCGCTGGCTAGCTGGCACTGTAGAGGGACTGGCTGCCGGTGGACTTGCTTGTGGATGAGCTCGAATCAGTTGCAGTTTGGCTGGCCCGTGTTGGGTGTCTGGTTTGGTGTCGTAGGAGCTGTCAATCAATTGCCAGTGGATCTTGTGAAGCACTAGAATCGTGCGTGCGTCCGTCAGAGTTGCTGCATGCATTAGCTTCTAACCGAGTGCGCTGCAGGCCCGTTGCTTGCAGCGGTGGAAAAAATAAAGAAGTGCTTGCCGATTGTGCTGTACACGTGTCTGGTCGACCTGCTCGGCGGTGTTGTGTGGACCGATTGCTTAGCACCTGTGTCGTGATGTTCGATGACCCTCAAGAGGTGGATTCTCTTTAAGACAGGAATCCTTCCAAGCTAGCAAAAAATTCCCAAGTTCGACTGATTCAATAGTTTTATTTCTCTAGCTGAAAAGAGCCGTAGTGGTAATCATCCCGCTTGTAGTGGGCAATGCATATTTGCATTATGCAGGACTCAAGCCAGTGACCTAAGTCGTGTAGCGCTAGCACCTTCGGGTTCGGTTCATACTGGGTGGTTGCTTGCACATGTGCTCACTTCACCACTGTAAACACAAAGACTTCACTCGATTTATAGCATGATCGAATTGTAAGAAGTGCACTAGGTTTGCATTGCTCTCAAATGGCTCAGACAGGTCATTCAGATGCACCAGTGCAAACTGTCGTACTACGCACTAATCTGTAAACATAACAAATGTCAAGGTCGGCTGATCCAACAGCATCATTTATGTAGTGCTGAAGAGCCACCCAATCATTCGGATTGCAGCAGGCAATACAGGTTGTCACTCCAAGCTCGAATCTACGACCTTCATTATGAATCGTGAGCCCTGACCCCTACGCTTGAAAGATAATGAAATGACTGCTCTTTCACCACGAAGTACCGACCAGACTTTGCCATGCAACCTTTTCGGTTGCTGCTAAGTCCGAGTTTTCTGCCCTTCCATGCTCCCGCTCGAGCGGAGCTTTTTATTTTTATCTTTATTATTTCGTGATTTTTCGTCCTGTTCATCGTAGCCTTTGTTTATCCTCACCATAGCTTTACCACAACTGCTAGGAGCTCGGTCCAGCGACATGTGACTGCAGTACTGTCTCCGTATCTCGGCTCTGGGTCGCTGTCTCCGTATCTCAGCTCAGTACTCAGCCGCATACATACAGTGCAATACGATGTGATCCGTGCATTTGTAAAATGCTGTCGAGGCTTATATGACTCTGCTGCTCATTCGTTCGTGCCTCTGTAATGAGATGCCCACAGTTGGTGCAAAGCTCCCCTGCTAGCTAGGGTTGTCTGTCGTGTACGTCGAAATTGCCATTCTTTCCTGGTCGAGCACAGCTGGCTCCCCATTAAGCAACGTATCGAGTTTAAGTTTCATGTCACTCACTTTTATGTCCCTTCGTTCTCTGGCGCTTGCCAACATATCAGAACTACTTTCCAATCTGGCTGGGGATCGTGCTACCTTCTCTACCGACTCGAGTCGTTTAGCATTTAGTGGATCCCTGTGATTCGTCCTTTATGTGCTTATGCGTGCTGACCCTGTGCATGCTGCCACTAACCACACTTGCATGCTGACCCTGTGCACGTCACCCCTAACCATGTTATTCATGTTGCTTATCAAGCATGATACCACTCACCATTCGATCGCATTTCCTTTGCAGCAAATGTTAAAGTGCCTAGAAAAGATTGAGTTCTCTGAGAGCGCTTTATCAATTGCATTATTATTATTAGCTGTGCGTATAACTGACCCTAAATCAGTTAGAGACCTTAGTTTGGATTATAATAATAATAATAATAATAATAATAATTCACTTGATAAAGCGCCCTCAGAGAACTTAATCTCTCTCTAGGCGCTTTACATTTGCTGTAAAGTGAAATGCAATTGAATGGTAAGTAAGTTATATTATCCCAATGCCTGAAATCCAAGCTCTACCGACGTCACGATATCCCCTCACTTAATATTTGAAAAGCAGCTAAAGATGCACCTGTTCCTCACAGCATTTGTCACGTCCGTGGTAATTTTCCTTCGTGAGCTTATGCATGCTGACACTGCATATTATCTATTACTTGGCGCTCGGTTAGCTTGCATGCGTGCTGGCACTGCATATTATCTTTATTTGGCACTCGGTTCCTTTTGGCTTGCGGTTCCCTTCTCACGACCTCATGTTGCACGCCTCGTTCTCTCTTCCCCTCTCTCTCTCTCCCTCCCTCCCTCTCTGCCTCTCTCTTTATTTTTTCCGCCTGCTGACTGATTCTTAGCTTACGTGTTTTCAGTCAAAAAGCAGAGATGACCAGCAGGGTGTCAGCAGTGCCCCGCCACGTGAGATGGTCACCCCTGTCGTGAAGAAGTCACTGGAGAAGCAGGGCTACAAGCTGGTTGGCACGCACTCGGCCGTCAAGATGTGCCGCTGGACTAAGGTAAACGTCTGAATGGCTGACAGCCCTGGGCGCTGATGGCCTGCACTGCTGGCACGGTGCCAGGTGGCCATGGTTCCGTCGATGCACGACTTAAAGTAGCATTGTTATTTGCCTTGTCGCTGGTCGTTACTCGAGCTGCATGCTTGTGGTCAGGCGGCAGGGGCGTGCTGCTGGGCACGCTGCCTTCTCTCTCCGTTCTCAGACATTGCTTGTGCACGTGCTGGAATTGTTGCTCTTGCGGCGAGTCTGTTTTAGCCGTCATTTGCTGTCAGTCCGAGATCAGTGTCGCGAAATCAGTGTCTCGATGCATGCACTTCTGGAGCTTGTAGCCTCCGAAGACGATTCATAATAATAACAGTTTCTGTTACTCCTTCTGGTCCCCCTAGCTGCCGGGCAGAGGCTGTGCCACACAAAAAATGTTTCCCGTGGCACGCATCAATATTTTGAAGATGCAGAGAAATTTGATCTGTAATCAATGTCATTATGCAGATGCCAGGTTGTGCAGTGCTTTAACACTGGGGGAGCAGACCTCCCGAGTTAGCGTGCCTTCACCCACCTGCCGCTGTGGTGGCAACTTTTTGCCAGCAAAATAAGCTGTGATTAGCGTTACTACTAGGTCGCAGGCACGACCGGTTATCCGGACGCCTAAGGAAAATGGCGAACCTCTCGATGAAAGCTGTCCTGGTTATCTATAGAGACTTCTCGAATCCTGTCAAGCTGGATGTTGTAGAGCTGCCACGTCAGGCTATCTAACTTTCATTCTACTGCGCCAGGGATACTAATTGGGTAAGCTTAACGAAGGGGTAAAGCTTCTTGGTAGCTAATGGGACCGTCTAGAGGCCGGAGTTCTGAACCGAATCATGGAGAAAGTTAAGCGCCGCTCGTTCGTTTCACATCTGCCTATGCGGTTATTTATTTATATGTTAAATGTTGCTTTCTGCTGTTGGTTATTTGTTCGTTTCGTTTCCAAAAGGCTGCTGATCGACGTTCACGACAGACAAGCCTAGCTGCAGTTGTGTACCAATTTTAAGCATCCTATTGCACAGGCATGATTGCCTGCAAGTAGTGAGTTACTGAACTCTTGGCAAGATGTCATAAATTCTTTGACTCTCATAGCTGAGCACAAATTCATGGACTCTCATAGCTGAGATATCCTTATTCTACTAAGCCCGAATTTTCGCAATGTTTAAGTGAGCTAAAAGTGAGCAGGCTTGCGTGTGGGACAGATTTGTTCATCTTGTGAAAGTAATTTTTAACAGGACACCCGACTTCCTTACACGTAACACTTCTGCTTCAGCAGTGGCATCTTTGTTCCTGTCTACCGGTGAATTCACAAGTTACCTTAGTCTGTTAGTCAGCCTGTCTTAGGCTGAGTTTGTTGCACTGCCCTACACCCGCATTGTCACCGATTCTCTGTCTCTATCTTGCTTTGCAGTCGATGCTGCGTGGAAGGGGCGGCTGCTACAAGCATACGTTCTACGGCATTGAAAGTCACCGCTGCATGGAGACAACCCCGAGCCTTGCGTGTGCCAACAAGTGTGTTTTCTGTTGGAGGTACGTTCAGCTGTCCAACTAACGCCTTGCGATAGCTGATTAGGTTGGCACCGATCCGTTTTAAATCTCTTATCCTTATCGCAAATCGTGATTAGCTCTCACTGTCGATCTTGCTGATTCTTTGGTGTGCCGCCCATCTTGGGAGGCTCGAGTGGGTCTACCGAAAAAGTAATCTGCAATTTGCCTGTGCGTGTAGTCAGATCTGAGGTCCGGCACTATGCCAGCTACTGAAACAGTGATTTATCTTAGCCAACTTCTGCAGTTTTCATTTGCAAGGTGATTATATGCTGACTTCTCAGCAGAGCCATGCCAAGTAGCACGTTGACTTGTTAAATGGTGAAGCCGTCTTATTCCTGAACGTTATCAGTTCAGTATGGATGGCAGAGATTGCTCGTGCACACACCCGTTCAGGCGCCTTCGTTACATTGCTTTTGTAGGTTCGAACTCGTATGTTGGCTCATAGGCTTGTCTAGCACTGAGCTTTATTTTAGAAGTTACAAGAACTCGGTACAGCTGAACCGACGCTAGCAGCTGAGATGCTATCGCAATCGACTACTAATTGACCTTTGCAGCAATTGTAAAGCGCATAGAAAGAAATTGAGTTCTCTGAGGGCGCTTTATCAAATGTATTATTATTATTATTATTATTATTATTGCTATTGCTAACTTGTGGAAGAAATCAGTAAGAGATTGCAAATTGTATAGGTTAGTAGCATGTGTTATGTCGCAGGTTTTGTTTGGCCTATGTTATATAGGTGTCTTATTTATTTTGGATTATTGCCATATGGTGAATTAGTGAACTGGTTTAACAATTCTTGCTCCTTGCCTCCTCTCCAAAATACTTTGATAGGCTGCCACAGCTATCGCTACTTGTGGTATTTTAAACTTGTTTGCCATGTCTCTGCTATTGCCTAGTCAACGACATAGTATGCAGAATAGCCTTATCCTCTTACATTGCCACTTGCACTTGCTTCTTCGTTCATCATTTTTTTTTTATTGAACCGCTCTGACCAGTCCCATGATTGGTTAATAGCATTCTGAACCTAGTTTGATCCCAAAAGCTCATTTTTGTTGTTGTCTGGTTTTCATGAACTGGAATACGCCATTAAAACTATTGACTTTTTTTTTAGATGTCTCGGCAGCTTTCCAGCTTTAGAGCAATCCATAAACAGAAAAAATCGCTTCATGTGACCTCTGAGATGCTTGACATCCTATTCGCTCTGGTTCTTCTTGTTTCTATAGCTTTCTGTCCGTGACTTTGTCTTGAGAGATACTTCACCGGCAGCCGTGCATGTTATTGGATAGCCTGTGCTTTCCACTCACTTCTCTGCTAGTAGCCTCATTGGTTGAGCTCTAGTGCTTTAGGCAAGTTTGCAGATCGCGCTGCTCTCGCCTTTGATGACCGAGGTTGTGGGTTCTAGTCCTTTGGCATCTGTAAAGCGCTCGGATTGAGATTGCGCTCGGATTGAGATTGCGCTCTCTTTCGGTGCTATGCAAAAGAAGTATTTTTTTATTACTTAGCTACTGCTGCTTATTACTAGTGGGCAATGTTCAAGTGCAGTTAAGGCATTATGCTCTCGAGCGATTCTGGCGTAGGTCGTGCAGAACCCAATTAACGTACCGGATGACCCTCCTCAATCTTTCAGCAACTAATCAGGACGCCCCATCAAACATTGCAGTATGCAAGCACCATCAGGCATTGCATTGCAACGCCTGTTTAAGTCGTGAGTAGCCGTGTGTCTGGTGAGATACTTAAAAGTCCTTGGCTGTATAGTAAGTGTAGCAACCGGTCGTCGTCGACCCAAAGGCATCATGGTCTCTCGGAATGTATAGTTCTGCAGTCCTCAGAGCTGTTCATTGTTAAATTCCGCCGTCTGTTTGTTGAGGAGAGCAGGATAAAGTGGACGTCTGTTTTTCTCTTCGAGATCGATTACTATGCAGCAGTCCCATCAATGTCGGTCTGGATTTTGATCATTGCTCCATTGATGATCGGATAGTCAGTTAGCATGAGACAGCACATCCGGCAGCACGAGTGTGCAGAAGCTCTCCTACTGCCTCCCTCCTGCTGGAAACGGTGAATCTCCTGCTCCAGCTCCCCCCTCCCCTGCACCTCACCGCCCGTTGCGCTTGCAGGCATCACACGAACCCGGTGGGCACTGAGTGGCGCTGGAAGACCGACCAGCCCGAAGCCATAGTCGAAGGTGCCATCAGCAACCACTACAAGATGATAAAAGAGTACAAGGGTAGGAGGATGCTTCCGCTCCTATTGGCTGCCAGTCAGCCGCCGAGGAGCCGGCTCCTCGGCTTCCGCACTCGCACGCGACTGCCTCCTTGTCGCCGCTTGGCTTTCACGTCTTGGCATCTCGCTCTCTCCTCGCACTCCTTCAGGCGTGCCCGGTGTGCTGCCCGAGCGCTTTGCCGAGGCACTCGAGATCAAGCACTGTGCTCTGTCGCTCGTCGGCGAGCCCATCATGTATCCTCACATCAACGAGCTCGTCGGCCTGCTGCACTCGAAGCGAATCTCGTCCTTCCTCGTCACCAACGCTCAGTTCCCCGACGAAATCAGGTGACCAGCGCTTACTCCCGCGCGGGGATTACGCGCTGCCGAGCAATCTCGCTTTGCATGCGTGCGCGCAGCGGATGGTTGCTCGGCGGTGGTGGCTTGCTTGTTCGTCGCGTCGGCTACGTCGCGACACGCAGGGTAGCACTGGCTTTCGTGAGCTCGGCGTGGCACCTGCTCCATGCCCTTGACTGCGGCGGCATTCTTCTGTGCAGGCGCATGAAGCCGGTCACGCAGCTGTACGTCAGCGTGGATGCCAGCACCAAAGACAGTCTCAAGAAGATCGACCGGCCGCTGTTCAAGGATTTCTGGGAGCGCTTCATCGGAAGTCTCGAGGCTTTGTCTGAAAAAGTTAGTAGTGAGTTAGGCCGGTCGCTCGGGTTTTACAGCCCGACTGCCGGCTGCTTTTGACGCAGCAGCAGCCACGTCTGTCCCGCGTGGCAAAGCGCGAGGCAAATTCGCTGTGACAGTTGCTGGAGTGTGCGTGGCCTGTGTAGGACTTAGGAAAGGGCAGTATATGTGGCTCTTTGTGTAATGTGCATCGCAGACTGCGACTCCACAAAGACACTGTGGGTGTTACGCTGGACAGTGTTCTGTATTGCGCACAAAGCCTGAGCAGCATTCGCTGCACATTCGGTAGCTAACAGTTTCTATCTCATGGAACAAAAAGAAAGCGAGAAGCATAGCTGAGTCTGTTAGGGCAGTCAAGCAAGTGAGCAGCATGGAAGTAGTAGCTCAGAACTGCTGGAAAGGATGTGCCACTGTCGGCAGCGGGAGAGTAGATGGCGTTAGAATTGTGGGAGTGCAGAGCAAGAGCTTCTGTCGCCAGAGGTCTTAAGGCAAGTTAGCGGAGCAGGTAATCTATTGTCCATAGAGACCTGAGGGCACGAGGGGGCTGAAACTAGTGCAGCAGTTCAGATAGGTATGGAGGAGTGTGGTGGGCCTTGGGGGTCAATGTAAGAGCACGACTCTGTATCCATCACACTGGTTTGGCCCAGTGGTTAAGGTGCTCGCCCCGAACGAGGTCAAGGTGAGTGTATTTAAATGGCCGAGGTCACGGGCTCGAGCTTCGTGGCATATGTGAAGCGCCTAAATAGAGATTAAATGCTTTCAGTGTGCTATATATGAATTATATTATATAAATTATATTTTATGAACTGGAAGCCATCGAAGTTTATTCAGTAAAGGACACGTGGTCAAACCTGTGGGATTTTTTAACTAGCATTGCAGCCATATTTTTTCTCCTGTTGGCCTTGTGGCTTTTTCCGGTAGACCAGCCGAAATGGAATTGCAGAAATCTAGCCGAGACAGAACTAAGGAGCTGGTTGAATTTCGAGCAAGCCACCGTGGTAGACAGTCCCTAATCTTGAATAGTGATGTGACGTGATGGCTTGCTGTATAGAAATTTTTCGTAATGAAGCTTTCAAAATTTAGGCAGTTATCGAAGACGACACCTAAATTCCTATGTATAAAATGGGTTTTCAACTGTCATCCTAAATGTCGTCGTGGCAGCAGGCGTGAGTCGGTTGGTAGCAAGTTTTGCATATGAAGGAGCTGGAGGCACGCTTCCCTCGAAGGATTCGTAGAGGTTACTTATAGGCACGTGGCCGTGAAGGGAGAGCCTAGAGGCAAAAGTGGTTCTGATTGTTGAGCCCAAGCAAAAAATGAAGTGCTTTACGGGTGCGATCTGCGATGGATTTCAGTCAGTTATGGGCGAAGCTGCACACCCACCAGAGTTTTAATCCAGAGAGGATATGCAGAGATGTGCTGCTTAGGGCAAACCTCAGGGGTAGCTACTTGAGGTAGGCAGTCGGCCGCAAGAAAATTAAGGCACCCGACCAATTCAGCCATGAATTGAGGCGGTTTTGGCTTGGCTGTGGTACCTTTATCGACCTAAGCAAGCCCCACTTTTTGCCATGATTTATAACCGAAAGTGGGCAGACTTTGACTGTGTAGCTGATGTGGTCATCTAGTGAAGGATCATTTTTGCAACTGGACACCCAGATTCGCTGCAGAGGCTACAGGTGAGATGCTGTCTGAGCCAATTAAGCTGTACCGTTTGTTTACTAACTAATTCGGATATAGCAGCAACACTTTGTTGCCTAGGTATGCACGAAATTGCTTCAATGCCCCCGCAGGCGAGCAAACCTGAGTTTCGAGGTTTAGTTTATAATCTCGGCCTCGCTGCTATGTCTTTTAGGGCCAGCGCACCGTGTACCGGCTCACCCTCGTCAAGTCATACAACGTTGAGCAGCTGGCGCAGTATGCTGATCTGGTCAAGATTGGCAAGCCCGAATTCATCGAGGTCAAGGTAAGCTCGCCTCAGCTGTCTGAGGTGGCGACCAGTGCATGTGGATCAGAGCTTTCGACGAAGGCGGCCGTGCCAGATGGCCTCGGTGAATGTCAAGTAAATGCTTCAAAGCCAGATCTGCGTGGCCTGTCTGGCTGTGACTAGGTGGGGCCAACCCATAGAGGCGGTTGTCTGTGTCTGGCACGTTCGAAGGAGCTGATGCTTTGAAGCTCCTGGTTTGAGCAACAGCTGAAACTGCCATTCGACGTAGTGTTCTAATAGTAAAAATAGTGGTAATAATATGCTTGTATAGCACCCCAGTGAACGTGCAGGGGCTTAACAGAGCCTTTGTTATCTTCGAGCCGGCTTACTTTCTCTCTCGCATTTGCCCTGACACGTGCAGTTCTAGCAGAGTCGCTCAGAGTAGGCCCCACCTATAGAGCAGCAGAAAAAGGGAATACCCTTGACCGCCACCTTTGCACCTGTGCAATAAGATGCTTAAGATGCACTTATTGCACAACTTGGCAGCTAGGCTTGTCTGTCATGAGCATAGCAGTTGCCACATTACACCATTTCTCACCCCGATCTGCACTGGATTCACACTAAGCAGCCTATCAACTTCAAGGTTTACTAACTCACTTTCAGGGCATCGTACCAACCGCTCTTTGGACTTCGTCGTTTAGCTGTGCCTCGAACCAACATCAAATACTTTAAAGACTGCCTTTAATTCGAATGTTCCCAAAGCCTATAATTCAATCGACTGACGTCACGACACCCCTGCATTTAAAACAAGCGAAAAGCCCATCTGTTGCTTACAGCATCTATTAGTCCGTGTCCATTGTGTGCCTATTTTTGCCTGCTGACACTGTATATGCTATCGCTAACCACACTGACCTGAAATAAAATACTAGCTGCTTTAACAGCCTCTTTTGTATAGCGACATAATAGTCTTCACGGCTATCACTACTGCTTGCGCTGCTGCAATAAAGAATCACTCTGCAATAAAGAATCACTGCATGATTATAATCTTCAACCACGGTACCTAGGTCGTGAAAAGCAACCGCCTTACCTAGTGTGCCATCACGCCTCACCATATAGACTTGCTTCCTTGACAGCACATGTAGAGAGCTTCAAGGATATTAAGTTCTCTAGAGGTGCTTTACAAGTGTTTTATTCTTCTGTGCCGTGTGACGTAACTGGGATGCGCTCGTGGTAGCTAAGCTGAATATATATATATATATATATATATATATATATATATATATATGGCTAGCAGATCGAGGAGCCTCATTTATATTGTGGCAGCAGAGCCTTATTGGCTATCACCACCATTTGCAGTAGACACTAAAGGATTGCCTGCTGTAGGACTCGACCCATCGCTTGGGTCTCAAAGTGCATGTGCCTTGCGCTTGGGCTAAGACCCCTTTAAAAAGCGTGGTCGAGGTTTTATTTCCACCTGCGCTCGGCCGCCTCTCGTCGTTTCTTGGTGCTTGTAGCCCTCTTTGCAGCACAGTGACTCGGTGTAGGTCGTAAAGCGGGCAATGTGGACACACCTTTACCAATGCTGGATTTCAACTAGCGGCTCCTTTTAGCTTCACAGTCGCTTTGCCATCAGCAGTATTTGAGTACAGCTCTGCGGCTTTAGCACGTGCAAAACATAATGAATGGGCCATCCTAAAATCGTGCTCACTGTCTGACCGGTTTGCGCTCTGTCGCACGTGTCCTTTTGTTTAGTAAGTGCCCAATTTCTGCCAGCTAACGCCTTGCTAATTCGGCCCGCCGCTTGCATTGTAACAACACCTGGATAAAATGTGGGGCGAGCTTTGCCAAGGCCAACCTGCAGCAGCACAGCCGCCTTGCACCGCGCCGCTGCCACCTGCAAATGGCCAAGTGGCTGCCACAGCGATCCGTTTTTTGGCGCTCACCGTCGCTTCGGCCTGCGCAGGGTGTGACGTTCTGCGGCGACTCCAAAGCAAACGATCTCACCATGGACAACGTGCCGTGGCACAGAGAAGTGATCGGCTTCGTCTCGAAGCTGGCCGAGCTGCTGCCCGACTACGAGATTGCGTCCGAGCATGAGCACTCCAACTGCGTGCTCCTTGCGCACAGAAAAGTAAGCGCTCCCGCTGCTCGCTGGCTCTGGCGCCAGCTCTGGTCGCTTCCTCGAGCAGCTCTCGAGCTTGCGCCTCGAGCTGCCATGCCTCGCTTGATAGACGCCTCTATATTTTACTCGCTCGCTGCTCGCACAGTTCAAAGTAGCCGGGGAATGGTGCACGTGGATCGACTACGCCCGGTTCCACGAGCTCGTGCAGCGCTACGAGGAGTCGGGCGGCGCCGCGACGTTCTCGTCGCTCGACTACATGGCCAAGACGCCCGGCTGGGCCGTCTACGGCGCAGCCGAGAAAGGATTCGATCCGACGGACGTGCGATTCCGACGCAAGACCAAGGGCAGCAAGGACATCACCGGCTGCTAGCCGCCGAGTGGCACCGCCGTCCCAGGGGGGGGGGTTGTAGCCGCCGGAGCAACACCAGCAGCACTGCTCTGGCGTCCAGGCCCAGTGCCGGAGAGCTCCGGGTGGCTGGCACGCGGCCGGCAGAGCTGCCTGCCACCAGCTGCCGACGGCAGGTGCGCCTGCGCTGCTGCTAGCGGTCGGGCAGCGATGACGGCAGACTGTCCAGGCACGCCCGGACCGCTGAGCGCTCCTCATCCGTCTGGCACTGTGTCAGCAGCTTCGCGATCTGCTTGCGGCCGTGCTTGATGAGGAACTTCTGGCACGATCGAATGGTTCCTGGCAGACCCCCAAAAAAGAGCAGTGCCTTGCAGAGACCGCCGAGTTGCTGCTGCTAGCGAAAGCGTAGCGGCAGCTCATGCGCGTACCGGACACGTGGACGGTGCTGAACAGCACCGGCTGGCCGGCGAGCTCGCGGACGAGGGCCAGCGCCGCCGAGACGGCCCTCTGAGCTCCGCGCCGCACGCGCACCATCACCATCCTCGTGTACGGGTTGATGTACTTGACTGCCAACGACAAGAGTGCGGCTGCTGGCAGCAGTCTCGTACACGCCACTCGGCAGTCATTGCGGCTGACTCAGAGCGACGGCTATCTAGCACGCCCAGCTCACGTTATGGTATGCTCCGGCTTACAAAATGAAAAGCTGGCTGAAAGAACATCGAAAGCAAATGATGACTACGGGTTTGGTCCAGTGGTGAAGGTGCTCGCCCCAACCAAGGTCTGGCCGAGGTCGTGGGCTCGAGCCCTGTGGCAAATGTGAAGCGCCTGAATAGAGATTAAGTTCTCTTAGGGCGCTATATAAATGAATTATATTTATTTGTATCGCTGCAGGCGACTGGCACTCGATATCGGCTGCCATGCCTGTCATCTCCCTACTCCCAAATCCCAAGTGATGAATCGATCCCATGATACCTCTGTGGGGCGGTGCTCGTGGGAAGAAAGAAAGAAAGAAGGATGGACGAGTTCCTGCTTGAACGAACGTTCTATAACAGACAGAAAGGAGGTAGGAAGAAAATAGTATGAAGGCGTTCTAGATGCATTTGCCACCTGCTGCGCTGTCGGGATGCTTGCTGACGAAGCTTCCTGCGCCTGAGCTCTCATTGGTTCCGGTCGCCGGGGGAGGGGGCAGCAGGAGATGCGCGGCGGCCTGCTGCGGGTGGTGTGAGCTGGTGCCCGAACAGCTACCCGATGCGTTCCTCTCCTCTCGTTGCTGCTCGAGCCGGCGATGCTGCTGCTGCCGCCGTGGCGGCCCTCACTCCTTAAAGGAAGAGACAAATGCTAGACGAGAAGAAGAGGTTTTTGCAAGGGTTTGCATATTTGCAAGTCGGAGCAGGATATCAGGGTAGTCGGACAGGAAAAAGTGAGACTGGCAGCAGCACGGAAATGACAGCATGGTAAGGGGGAGAGGCAGCGAGGGTGAGCGCTCACCCAGCCAATTGGGTTAGCGCTAGAAAGCCAATTAGACCAGCCTACCTCCGACTAGTTTTAGCTATATAAGGAGCACGTGCTGATGGGCCTGCCGGTGGATCCGGCCGCCGGCATCCTCTACAGGGCTCCGCTAGCTCAGTCGAACAAGCCGAGTTCGTCCACACAGCATCGCCGCAATTTTTCTGAACAGCAAGCTCGAAATCGACGTGCTGCCCTGAATCTGAAGATAGCATCGACATTGAGCAGGGACCGGGGATATGTGGGGTGGGCCGTAATGGCTTACTAGGTAAGGCGGTTGTTTTTCACGACCTCGGCCCCGAGGTCGTGGGTTCGAATCCTGTGGTGGGCGAACCTTTATCGCCACTGCCAGCAGTGGTGATAGAGGTAAAGGCTTTTCTGTTGCTATACAAAACGAGGCTGTTAAATCAGCTAGTATTATTTCATTATTGTGACTGCAAGTGGTGGCTCTTCTGTTGCTATACAAAAAGTGGCTGTTAAATCAGCCAGTACTATTATTACTATAGGTACGAAGCAGCAGCAGCAAAAGGAATTGCGAATGCAGAGGCGACTCGAGCTGCTGCTGCGGCCGGATTGCCTGCACTGGTTGCCGGGCTGAACGGGTCATGTTGGCTGGATGCGAGGAAGTGCGAATTTGCAAGAGGCTACCGGATCGATCGTGGGGCAAGTGGTCTAGTGTTAGGAGTCGATGCCGCAGGGATGCAGCTCCTAAAGCTAATCTATGGCGTGGGAGTGCAATAATGAGACATGTGTACAGTTCGCAAAGAGAACTAAATCTCTTTCTTCGAAGGCAAAAGCACACAATGGTGTGAAATGTGTGCACAATCAGTGCACACGAACTGAGCAAATGCAGTGGGCTACGGGCGTTATTAGTTTTGTTTTAAATGTCAAGTTAGGGGAATGTCGTGACGTCATTACGATGAGCCGTAAGCTATGGGAGCATACGAACTGAAGGCAAGGTCTCCAGAGAGGATTTGAGCTTGGTTAGATGCATAGCTGAACGAGTTGAGACAGAAATGCGAGTCAGTCCGTTGGGACAGGTAGGCGGAAAGGTGCAAGAGAATGAAAGGGCAAGCGGACTCGCTGACACTACCCAAGCAAAGCAGCACCAGCAGACAGCTTCGTTTATGGACTTTCTCGACAAAGCACGGACGGATGGTCGTCCGAAGACGCATGCCACCGATTTCGAACGAGACTCGTCGGTTAATTGCCCACACTTTTGCCTCCGACAATCGTCCTTGGGTGCAGAATACATACGGTGTTGGGCAACAAGTCATCACTGCGTGCCTACGTCATTCTGACCGGCAACGACGATTCCAGAGAGTTCTGCAACCAACACGCTATCCAGATCCAGTACACTGTGCATGCGCACTGCCCGCGAGAGTCTTGAGATCTGAGCAGTTTTTTGCAAGAGGGGGTTGCCTAGGGGCCATGACATGAGCTTTGCGGTTTCCAAGCCTGTCTTTTCAAGGGACTGTGGGGGAGCATTGATCGGCCGACAGGACCTTCGACCGACTTTTGGCCTGCCAGCTAAACGGCAGCTGCTACGATTTGCCTACCACCTCGTGGGTGGCACTAAGTCGTCTAATCTGTCTGCGCTCTTGCTGAGCAGAGCTTGCCTGCCTAGAGCCTGCCTTATAATAATAATAATGCACTTGATAAAGCGCCCTCAGAGAACTCAATCTCTCTCTCTAGGCGCTTTACATTTGCTGCAAAGGGATGCAATTGAATGGTGAGTAATATCATGCCTGCAGAGCTTGGCATGGCGCCATTCAATGGTGAGCCGCTCCTCCGTAGCAGCTGGCTCAACTCCCGTGAGCTTGTGCTGCTTGTGCCCCAGCAGCCTGCTTCGAGCGGACGGGGAGGGCGCTGAGCCAACGCTCGAAGCCAGCTCACCGGAAAGTGAGGCCTTGATTGAGCCGATGCCGTAGTCGCCATACGCTAGCTCGACGGCATCGTGAACACAGTGGTAGACCTCTTTCTCGGTGACATGAAGAGCGAGAATCCTCTGGCTCGAAGGGAAGACAACCTCGGCAAGAATGTACCTGAACGAAAGCAAAATGTTACGATAAAAGCATCCCACAGAGCCTCTGCCCAAAACAGCAGCGTTTGCTAGGTGGTCATAATCACCTAGCAACGGAAGCTGATTGGTGACTTCCATTGTGACTGGAAGCTGATAACTACCACAAGCAGATAGATAGCCAGAACGGAAGGAGTTTATAGTAATACATGATAATTATTATAATACATTTTGTATAGTGCCCTCAGAGAACTGAATCTCTTTCTAGGCACTTTACAAATGCCGTAAAGAAAGCATGATAAAATTAGTAGTGGTAATATTTGCAATGCCATCAAGCAATTGTTACATGTGCCGTGCACAAGGTCAACACGTGGACATGGCTAGTAGCAGCAGGCAATGTCAGCATGCATAAGCACACAAAGGACGAGTCACAAGCACTCGGTAAATGATGCAATAAACATGCGTGTTTTAAGCTTCTTTTTAAATGTCATGTCAGGGAAAGTCGTGATGTGAGTCGGGAGTGAGTTCGAGGCTTTGGGAGAATATGAGCTAACGGTGCGGTCTACAAAGGATTTGAGGTTCGTACGAGGTATAGCTAAACGATTTGAGTAAACAAAACGGATGATACTATGCCTAGCCTCGTGAGGTAGTAGCTCTGATAGGTAGGCTGGAGCCAGAGAATGAAGGGACCTAAAAGTAAGAGACAGAACCAAAATGTGGATATGCTGCATGATTGGGAGCCAGTGCAGGTCGGGAAGAAGTGGTGCGATGTGGCAACTGCAACACTCACGACAGATAAGCCTTGCACCAACTGTAAGAGATTGCACAAGCCGGTAGACCAGCAAGCAGTGAGATACAGAATGGACCAATTTTGATGTAGGATCCCTGACTAAGCAAGTCCGAATTTTTGCAATATTATGTAGCTGAAAGTAGGCAGACTTGACTGAAGATCTAGTACGGTCTTCTAATGAAAGGTCACTTTGAAAGAGGACACCTAGATTTTGTGCAGACTCAGAAGATTTGCTTGTGGACCTGATTTTGAGCGTTAATCTTTCCCATTTCTGAGTCACCCTTGGTTTACCCATAACTAGTAAATTGGATTTATCGTCATTTAATTTAGAAAGTGTGCTGCCATCCACGTGTGGATGTCAGCAATACATGCAGCAAGGGTGTGTAGAGAATTCGACGTGCTGGAGGGATCAAAGCAAAGATACAGCTGAGTATCATCTGCATAGAAGTGAAAGTCTAGATTGTGCCAGACAGTTACACCGACAAGAGGGTGAGTATAAACCATGAAAAGAAGGGGACCAAGCACAGAGCCCTGAGGTACCCCATACTTCTGTGGCTCTTTGGATCATCTTTGTCCATTCATGGCAGTGCAGTGCCAGTGACGTCCAGGCAAGATGAGAGGCACTCAAGAAGGACTTGGCAATTGTATCAAAGGCTGCCGAGAGATCAAGCAAAAAAAGCAGAGACTTTACCTCTAAGTCTACATTCCTGATTAAGTCAGTTATGCACCCTAAACAAATAAGAGCAAATAGCAATAAATGTTGGACAGCAAACTGAACGAACGACATCATAGGACAACAGCAGGTTCGAGCTGTTTTCAACGAGCTGCTAACTAACAAGTCTTTGGGGTGCATACATAAACAGCCACGCTTCAATATCAGCTGATGCAAGTAGCTCATCTCAAGAGATTTAACGTTGCTAGTTTCTTTCGAGGTGGAGGGAGATGGAAGGCTGGCTGGCTGATCTCTGTCGAAGAAGTGGGAGTATATAGCTCGTCTCAGTCAGGAAGGGGGACGGATGTAATGTCGTGCAATGGATCGTCGCGATTCCGCAATAGACAGAGTAGGATGCTCACACGCACTCGCGCATGCACGCACACACAGAGGAGAGATGGAGAGCATGCCACTTCAACAGGTGCTCGACTACTGCTATTGCTCCACTCGAGATGCCAGAGCAATGGCTGCCTCGAGTGCAAACAGGTGCCACGAAACGATTCAGCTCAGCAAAAGCCATGACGCTAAGCACCTATAGTGTGTGTGATCCGCACACACCAGTGTCAAACGACTCGGACAAATTGCAGCTAAAGCACCTTTACCCTCAGTTCTTATCGTGGGTTAGGACCTAGCATGACAATTGGCTGGAGTCCGACTCAAAAACTCATAGTAATAATAGCACATTTGATATAGCGCCCTCAGAGAACTCTTTCTAGGCACTTTACAGATGCTGCAAAGGAAGTGCGATCGAATGGTTAGTGGAAGCAATAAAGCTCAATAAACAGCAAGGATAACATGGTCATGGGTGCACATGAACAGGGTCAGCATGCAAGCATGGTTAGTGGCAGCATGCAGTGTCAGCACGCATAAGCACATAAAGAAAGAATCACGGGGACCCATTAAACTCCGTGATAAACAGATGCATTTTTAGTTTCTTTTTAAATGTGGACAAGTCAGGAGATGTGACACAAGTCGGGAGTGAGTTCCAGGCTATGGGAGCACATGAGCTAGAGGTATGGCCAAACAATTTGAGATTTGTACGAGGTATGGGTAAACAGTTAGATTCCGAAATGCAGGATGTACTATGCTTAGCCTGGTGGGCGAGTCTATCATCTATGGGATAAGTGCTGCACTCACGTTTGCGGGTGATTAGGGGTAGTTAGATTTGAGAGTCGACCAAGATGCAGTACTTTTGAGCATTTAGAGAGCAGGAAAAGAACAGTGATCAAATCCACACACCCAAGCTCATTGGCCCTAATGAGAAACTCGACCGCATTACTCAATAAGGGATTGTATTTTTCCATGCGTCCAAGGCTGCAGTTTCTTTTTTCTCATCATCAGAGCCGTATTGAGGGCTCCTTGCTTTCTATTAAATTTGGACGATCGACAACTTTTGTCTTACTTCTGAAAGCGTAATATGCTTTAAAGATTTTAAACTCCATTGGGTCTGAAAGATACGCGATGGACAAAAAGAGCACACACGACTCAGTGGTGAACTTGCCCACAATGAGAAACAATTCGGCACAAGCAGTTCTGGCAGTAATTGTAAAAGTGCCTCGAGCAACTCCTAGCAACGAACGTGTAATGTAACGAAGAGGAAGCAGCAAGGATCACAGACATGGTTGCTCTGCGAATTTTCAATCAAGCATCACACATCAAACATCACATAGCATGTACAAGTGTACATACTTATGTATCTCCATTTGTAAGTCCACAAAGACAACGCGAGTGTTAGGTAGGAGAGTTTAGTATAGCACATTCACAGCCTAAGAGACTTTCGGTACGCATCCGGTAGCCAACAGACTTCACCTTACACAACAAAGAGAAATTGAGCAGCATAGCAGAGTCAGGAGAGCAGTTGAGGTGGTGGGTAGCTTGAAAGTAGCAGCTCAGGATGGCTGGTAATGATGTGCCATAGTGGGCAGCAGGAGAGTAGTTGTCGTTGCGTAAGAATCATGGAAGCGAGTTCGACAGTCTAGGACCTGCAGAGCAAAGGCTTCTGTCGCCAACGGTCTTTAAGCAGACTAAAAGAACAGCTAATTTATTGTTCATGCAGGACCTGAGGGCACGAGGAGGCTGAAACTTGTGCAGCAGTTCAGCTAGGTATGAAGGAGCCAAGCTGTGCCAGGCCTTATGGATCAGCATAAGAACTTTGCCCTGTATCTGTTGATCAACCGGCATCCATCCTAGCTCTTTTAGCAAAGGAGACACGTGGTCAAACCTCTGGCATTTGCAAACTAGCCGTGCAGCCATATTCACAGCCAGCTGTGGTGGCCTAGTGGCTTTTTTCCGTAGCCCAGCCAAAAGGAAATTACAATAATCTAGCCGAGACAGAACTAAGGAGCTAGTTAAATTCTTTGCAAGCCACCGTGGAAGAAAGCTCCTTATATTAGATAGGGATCGGGCGTGATGGCTAGCTGTAGAAGCAGTCTTCTGAATGAAGCTTTTAAAATGTTGGGAGCTGTCGAAGACGACACCTAAATTTCGAGCAGATGGTGATGGTCGCACAACAGCATCACCTATTAGAAGAGCAAAGCCTTCTAGTCCAGCCACACGCTTAGGGTGTCCTATGAGCAGCAGTTCCGTTTGATCGTCGTTTAGTTTCAGGAAATTTAGCGACATCCAGGATCGAATGTCGGCAAGGCAAGCATTATTTTTATCAGTCGTGTCAGCAGACTCCGACGGTTTAAATGAGAAATACAGCTGAGTATCATCAGCACAAAAGTGATGTCTTATTCCATGGACCCAAATCCCTTTACCCAGAGGTATAAATGGAGAAGAGCAACAGACCGAGGACGGACCCTTGTGGGACTCCGTTGATGACAGGTGGCTGGTCTGGTGGATGAGACCACACCCCAAGCAACACAGATTGAACCCGATCGGACAAGTACGATTTAAACTACGCCTGTACCTTGTCTGCCAGACCGATCGTTGGTCTCAATCGTTCAAGTAGGATATCATTAACACGCACATTGGCGCGGGCGGGCGCGAAATGCCCGTGCCTTTATCAGCCAGCAGGAGCCGAGCGATGGCATACATAATGATCGGCACAACGTGAGAGCACTCGAATAGCTTACTCATGGGGTGGAGTATACGGCACGCAAAATGGATCGGCGACTCTATAGTACACATCGCACGCTAAATATATCTCAATTACAATTCATTCGTATCATGTAGACCCTGAACGATGACCCATTTAGACGCACGCTAAGACGCAATCGCTACTATTTGCGTGTCATTACAATCCATACGGGTATATAATGCCAAAATAGCGAACATAAACACGCGACGGAGCTAACCGAACCAGTCCAAGCCAGGGCACGCAAGGATCGTTACGGCGAATAAGCGGGTTAGCACGGCTATGCGTTACAAGCAACCTGAAATTCCCGGGTTAGGAATCTGCGAATAAGCCCTGAAACGGACGGCCGCCAAAGCACACCGCAATGGTCTACTACTCACTTACCGGTTCTTCAATCGAACCATGCTAGCCGGTCTGGGCAACCTTGCCCTACACTGAATGTGAAGGCCGCTCACCCGTCGAGATCGTCCGAGCTCGGGCACGATCGACGCCGATTGATACACGCAAATACGGCGCACCTACTAGGAGCTTGTCCGCCCAGTTTTTTCGGGCCCACAGTAGGCGGATATTGTGTCCCCAAAAATACGCTGCACGACTGAGGACTGGATTTCCGCACGCGAGCCGATAGCCAAGCTATCGCTTTGCCGGCTGTCGGCGACCGCGCAATTTCCTGCGACCAATTTCAAGCCAAGCTAGCGTCTCGCTCGTGTCGCTCCTCCTTCAAACGTGGCCGTCGATGGTTGTGATATGAGATGCCATCGATGAGATGACACCGCTTTGGTCCAATTCGGAGGAGCTGCACTGGAGAACGCTCGCTGGGCGGCTCTTCAGCTTCGCCTCGGCCGTCGCATCGGTAGACCGATCGAGTTGAAGAAAATCCTGGAAGAAGCAGCGGCATCCGGGAATCCGTTGTTGAGACTGCCCGTGGAATGCGCGCTCAATGTCGAGTGAGCTCCTAAGAACTCGTGAAACGACTATGACGATACCCTTGCATTGATTGCCATGTCCAGAAGAACCAGGCTGAAACTGACCGACTGGCCTGATTTGTAACGGAAGCCGTCTGCACTGGCGCCTCTTTCTGCAGCATGCCGAGGTAAAATGAAGACTATAGTGGCAATCGCCGCTCGCTCTTCTCTCTCGATTTCAAGCCGTTTGCAGTCCCCTCGAAGATTTTAAATCTCTGAATTGACTTTAAAAATCTCTTGTTTTGAATCACTCATCTGCAAGTTGCCAGTAGCGGCAGTAATCTTTCCCCCAGTTATCCAGGCCTGACGATTTCAAATTTTTCTCACCTCATTTCGACCATATGCTCCAGCAATCGTCATTTCCTCGTTCCGTGTTATTTTCATTTATTTTTTAAGCCCAACATACCTCTTAGATTCAATACTTTGGGCACTGGCTAATAATTAATTTCCTCTTGTGGCTCGCGTTCACAGCCCTACTTACAGTAAAGGTATTGGTTTCGCCCGACTTGCCCAGCCAACGCCCGCTTCCGCCCGAGAATAGCAAACGCACTTTTGGACGCGTTCAGAAGTTCCCCATCTATATAGGAGAGCTGGATTTTTCGCTGACCCATGGCAACCCGAGAAGGTTTCGTCGTCTCATTTGGTAAAGAAAGACAAGCGAATCTGGAAGACTATCTGGACGTGTTCGAACGGTACGTGCGAGTACCCCATGAGATTCCGGTAGATTGCCATAAAGCCGTACTTCGGAGTTGAATCAAAACTAAGGTAAACGCGTTGCTGCGCGGCCCTGTATCAACGGCTAAAACCTCGGATAACAGCCCGTTGGAACTCACGCAGGCGCTTTCAGACCATCTTGTGCCAGTACCGCTTGAAATCGCTTAAGCCTTCAAGTTTCACTGTCGTCATCAATGACCAGGCAAAACGCCGAGAGAATGTTTAGCCGCCGTGCTGCGGATTCGGCCAATTCTTGCCGCGAAAGCTCTGCGAACCAGCTGCCGAGTGGCCTTCCTTGCAATTCCAGTCTGTAAAAGCCGTTCACAGTGAAATTCTTACCGTTGGCGATAGCCTTAGACATTGCGACAGCAGCAGAGCAGTCGCAAAAAGAGGTCGCTGCTGCGATGGAAAAAGGACCGGGCATTCAGCTGCCGCACCTTTGCCTGTTGAAGCAGAGTGAACGGGGGCCGAATTCTCAGCCAATCGCCCGCGAATGCGCCTCTTGCGGCTCAACCTAGCAGCACGAAAAGCTCAACTGTCCTCATTAGCCGCAACGCTTGCCACAGCTGCATATTATACTCCAAAAAGTCTGTAGACGTCAAGAACGGCATCCAATGCGGGCGTCGGGAGCGGCGTCAACCAGAGCGAGATATTCGCTCTACAACAGCTTCGAAGACGTTAGACTAGTGTCGATCGACTAGACGACGTCGCTTTCGTTCATTCTGCGAGACGCGAGACCAGCAAACCGTGCATGGTAAGAGTCAATACTGAAAGAACACCCATTCGCTTGGAATTCGACGCTTGACCGAGTATTTTCTTTTACGCTACACTTGCAGGAGTATAAGCGAGTCGGTCCTTACCTCATCCTGGAGTCTACCCATACTACGCTACGATCGTACGGTGCTACTGCTGAGATATCTCCTGCTGGCGTTATTCATCCACAGGCCGAATACAAAGGAAGAAACTCCATGCTTGAATGTTTGTCCTTGTCGAAACCGAGGTACCGCTGTTCGGCAGAGAATGGGTGGCGGCTTTCGAACTTGACATCAGAAAAACGATTTATACGCATTCTATTGACTGTACATCGAGACTTAGACGCTCTTCTACCATATTATTCATTTTGTTTGTTTTTCAAGCATGGTTTTACTTACCATTAAATTGCATTTCACTTTGCAGCAAATGTAAAGCGCCTAGAAAGAGATTAAGTTCTCTGAGGGCGCTTTATAAAGTGCATTATTATTATTATTATTATTATTCTACCATAGAATGGCGATCTCTTCCACCGGACGCTGTGCGTAAGTTCAGCAGCGTCAAAGCGAAGTCACATGTTCGAGAAAATGGTGTACCCGTGCATATTAAGTACAGGGAACCGTGCCATTGGCGACACGCGAGGCAGTAGAGGCTGAGCTAAACAGAATACTCTCTGACGGAGTCATTTCGCTGATTGAGCAGAGCGAATGAGAGACTCCAGTAGCGATAGTAAGTAAGCTCGACAGCTCGATCCGCCTGCGGGCACTACAGAGCGACGCTGAACTTTCTGCTAATGATTGACCCATATCCAACGGCTTCGATAGACGATGTGCAGGAGAAATTAAATGGTGGGACCTTATTTTCAAGGCTAAACCTATCCCGTGAATTTACGCAGATCGAGCTTAAGGAAGCGTCCAAAGCTTTCGCTACCATTGCGACGCACCAGGGTCGGTTTAAATACAGCCTCCTACCGCTTGGTGTTGCCTCCGCTCTCGCTATTCATCGAAGAGCTACGGATAGCTCGTTCTCTTGGGTTCCTGGCGTATTTTGCTACCAGGACGACATTTTCTGATAGGAAAGGACCACCGAACTTCCTATATGCTTAATCTTGCTTTGGTGTTGGCAAAATTACAAGGCACTAGCCTCCGAGTAATTAGAGAGAGAAGTGCGCCTTCTTAAAACCGTCTGTAGTATACCTTGGGCATCAAATTGACAAAAAGGCATACATCTCACGGAGGACACAGTAGCAGCCATGAAAAACGCCCCGCCGCTTACCGACTTAAGAGGCTTCTGGTCATTTATAAGGATAGTGCAATACTGTCACAAGTTCTTGCCCAACCTGGCACAGGTATTGTATCGATCTCGTATTGTATAGATCGTGTACGAAATACTTCAAAAGCAAACCCGGTTGCTATGGACTTTCCCCAGCCAACAGGCTTTCACAAGTCAAAGAAATGATTAGCTCCAAAAGCGTCCTGGCAGAATACAACCCCAATGAAATACTTTTGCTAGCTTGCTCTGCGTCATCTTATGAACTGGGTGCTGTTTTATCTCATCGATTAGCCGATGGACAGGAGCGCCCCATCTCCTACGTTTCGCGTACACTGTCCACCAGCGAGAAACACTATTTGCAGATTGAGATGGAGGCTATGTCACTAATTTTTGGCGTTATGGTCTTTCATCTATATTTACATGGATGTAGTTCCTGCTGCTAACCACGTGGGGGAGTGGGTCTGTGGGCGTAGCATCGCCACCGTGTTGCCCCGCCCTAGCCTGACAGGGCAGTAGTGCTTAACGTCTCTGCGGCCGGGAGCCTACCGCTGATTGGGGGAGGCTTGCCTGAATGGCCACCCAGTGATGCAATCTTTTCCCGCCACTCTCTCGATCAGCTCCCGGAGTCGCGAGTGGACGTGTCATCCGTCTCCGGCTCGCAGACGTGTACTGCCTATGAATTTGATCGATTACATCTTGTAGAGAGGTCAGTGACTCCTTTTGCTATCGGTGCTTGCTGCACCTCGTACGCGCTCGTCAACCTTCCGGGCGTTAAGCTGGAGACGACCCCTACAGGTCCACCTGATAAGCCCAGCCACCGCCCTCTTCCGGCAAAGAACAGCGGATCCATTGTTTGGGCGTGCTCAGCTGCCCATCAACTAGCACGGTAGCCGCTGCGACCCGGTTACTCATTCCGTAAAAACGGGCTTCTGTCTGAGCCGTCTTTTGCTGTGCGTGACTGCTCGCACAAATCTAACAGTGCCAATCAATTGGAACCGTGTCACCGGCTGCGTGCGCCGCATGGATGGTTGGAGCGATCTGTAGCTCACCAGTGCATTGTAGAGCTTTTCGATAGCTTCATGTCCTCGGTATGTGGATAAAGGGTTGCTGTCCTAGTTTTGCTTACGTTTGACGTTGCTTTTTGAATAAAGCCCCTACTCCTCATGTGGAAACATGAAAATGATAATAAAATGTTATATTAAAGAGCGATTGCGACCTTAATTCGCATTCATTCAAGCTTCCGGGACAGTAGCTCTCTCAAGGAAATGGCTGTCGGCTCCGAAGGATGAATCCCGGCGACGATTCGCAGACAGCACGCTGAGAAAGCCACGTTGCAGCCTGCTCGTCTTCAGTGCTGGGCGATGGTTCGCTTGGGCGATATAGGGGGCAGAATGTTGAACTTGCCAGAGCTAGGTAGCGTGCTGCTGCTCTTAATGTCCACCGGAGTGACGCTCGATCCTTCAGTGCCGCTGGGTACCGTCGAACTGGACTTGCCACGAGATTGGGACTCGCTCTTCGACGTAACTTTGGTGCTGGCGCTGCTACTTTTGCTACCGTTCTTTGTGCCACTGCTGCTGCTGCTGCTGCTGCTGCTACTGCTGCTACTGCTGCTGCTGCTGCTGCTGCTGCTGCTGCTGCTGCTGCTGCTGCTGCTGCCGCCACTGCTGCTGCTACTGCTGCTGTCACTGCTGCGATGGGTGTTGGTCGAAGTCTTCTCGGTCGACGCCGAAATAGTCTCCCACGCTTCGACGGGGAGTGGAGAAGGTTTGCCATCTCGGTCCAGTCCAAGCTGAGTGCTGAGCTCAGCAGGGGCAGTTCGTGGCAGCCTGCAAGGCAGAACGAGGTCAAGACCGCCGCGAGTGGCAAAGACAGTTCGCGTCTCGCAGGGCATACGCATAGCGGTGCCGAATGGAGGCTCTCCAAGCACAGGCAGAACCGAGCGCTCGTTTCGCGATAGGCAGAAGCAAGAGACGGCACGCCGGCCGCTGCCGATGCCCCTGCCTCTGCCGCTGCTAGGACACTCTGACTTCGTGAATACCTTGGTGCTTCTACGTACCAACTGGCAGAGCTCTTTTTTCGATGGAACAAATAAGGAATAGTCTAGGGAGCTGGCTTTGGAATAGCTGCAAAAAAGAGCCTCGAGACGATTGAGGCGATTAGTCGCTTGGCCTGATTGGCCAATTGCATAGTACCCAGGCTAGGTTCGGTTGTCTGCGACGAGACGGCTGTAATGTCGTAAGGGTCGCAGGCTGGGCTGGGGTCTGACCTACGGATATGGCCGGATGTGCGGTGACGAGAGGTCACCGGGGCTCTCTTGGGTAATGGAAGTTGGCCGACTAAGTCGTGGTGTCGGACGCTCCCGGTCTCGCCGAGTGATGCACCTGGATGGGTGCAGGCGTGCTCCGGCGATGCAGAGACGCACGCAAGGCAACGAGCGCCCAAGGACTGAGCGGAGCGGGATAAGACGCTCGCTGTTGCGACTTGTACATTCCGCGTTCCCCACGTAGCGTGTTCGTGGCCCCCCGTGAGTTGGCGTCTTTCGGCGGAACCTCTTGACTGTGGTAGACGTCGACTCCGACTAGCCAATCAGTTACTTAGCTAACCGGATCTTTGACGGCGTACGCTCGTACTGTTGGAACACAGTCGGTACAACGGCGGGACTTCGGAAGCCGACTGAGCAACTAACACGTTTGTTCACGCTTGCGGCGTCGTCTTGCGCCCCTATAGCTTACTTTGTATAGGACCCTCCCTGTAGACTTGTTTAGTTCCCCTGTTGTTGTTGGCGAACGCGATATTATAAAGAGGTTTAACCCGACGGCCGCTCGACTTACCCCAGGTCAGCGGCACGGCGAGCGGCGGCGTGGCTTGGAGGGAAATCTGCCTCTGATCCCTGAATCTCGGCTACAGTATTTTGGCTTCCGATAGTCAGAGTGGTTGGCCTATTACTTTAGCTAACAAAATCGTGACCCTTTTCTTTTGGCGCTTTAAGTGAACGAAATCACTTTCCAAGCGTTCTGCGTTTGCTGCAAAAGAAGAAAGGCACATTTTTTTCGTGATAGCAGGCACAGAATCACCCTGCATAAAGTCATATTGGACAATTAACAAGAACAAAGCAAATGCTTTGAAGAGCAGGCGGGTTGCTCGATTCTTTTTAAATGTCTTCGTGGCGTCAGTCGGGAGATCAGTTTCAGGGCTTAGGATCGTATGAACTGAAGGCACGGTCTCTAAAGGATTAGAGGTTTGTTAAAGGCACAAGTAACCATCTTGAGTCAAAGAGCCGTGGGTACGACGACTAGCCTCTTTAAATAACTGTTCGGATAGGGTAAGTGAAAGCGAGAGCATTAAGGAGCATTGATGGGAGTGACAAAACCTTGAAGTCGATCAGCTGCATATTGACTGAGGTGCGTGAGGGAGCGAGTGCATGTCGGCGAGAAGTTTTTCTATGCGACAGTTACAATATTTACGACGGATAGACATGGCGTATATTTTTACTTCTACTGTAAGCGTCTTATTGCATCAGTTGGAAGACCTGCTAGTAATGAGTTAGATGTTTAGATGGGACATCATAATGACGGACCATCATGGCTGTGGTATCCTTATCTAGAAAGACCCGTATTATTGCAAACGGTACGTTACTGAAAGTGGGCAGACTTGATTTTTGAGTTGATCTAGTCATCTAATAAAAAGTCACTTTGGTAAAGGAGGCCAGATTTTGTATCGAGGCTACAGGGGGGGGGGGAGAAAAGCTGAACGAGCCATTTTGAGGGTTATGCTTTCCAATTTCTGAGTAAAACTAAGTTTTTATATAACAAGTAAGTTAGTTGTATCGTCATTCAATTATAGAGAGTTATCCAAGTGTGAATAAATGTCAGCAAATATTTGCAGCAAAGGAGTTGAAAGCTAGGTCTAAGCCTAGGGGCAAGGTGCTTGCTCTCCACGACCCACGTCGAGGGTTTGAGTCCTACAGCAGGCAACGCTTAATTGCCAATCTCAGTCGCTAATGATAGCCATCGAGGCTCTTTTGAGGCTATATAAGTGATGCAGTTAGATCAGCTAACCGCCGGGGCGCCGCTCGATATAACTAGTAGGATAGCCCCTTCAGCGCAGTTACGCAAAGTGCCTACCGCAGCTCTACTACTGGTTGCGGCAAGACCACGATCCTATCCCCACCCCTCCTCGAACCGCTCTTCCGCTGCTGCTCTGCTGCGTGCCGGCCGCCGCTACTATGCGTATATTCGGAGCGCCGGATGCCACTGGTAGGGGGGATAAAGCTTGCATGAACAGTGTGCTGCAATCAGTTCACTTCGAAAGGAGCCCCCCTACCGGAAGCAGCTTGCCAGAAGATATCTTCGCGGATAGTTATTCTTACGCGCGTAAAAGACGCCATTGTTTTCAATGTCGAATGCCAGCCGCAGTCTTGATGGAAGAGCGGCGTGCCCATGTGCGGTGAGTTCGCCCGCTTTCCGCCGGTCGCTCACCTGTCAAAAATTTTCTCGTATAGCGCGGGCATGTATCCAGCGACGGCATTTCTCGCGAAGAATTTCCTTCTTTCAAAGGAAGCCTCGAGCTACAATATAGAAGAGCCGCGTTAGATAACGGCCACTTGGCTAAGATGGCAACCCAGCGGCGGCTCGGCGTCTAAGAATCGTCCGCGAAGCGCATTCAGGCTGCTTCCAGCGCCATGAGACAATTCCCTCGACCTCTTCGCTGCACGCGAAAACATCCGGCGCCAGAGTTTCAATTGTCGAGCAATTTTCGTCACACAGAAAATTATTTTCGTAACCGCAGTCTGCGAGGATCAAATTTTTGTTCGCGATAGCTCTGCGGCGTCGAGCGTCCCTCTCGTGGCACGCCCGGAGACGGAGCGTCTTCCGTGTCGCTAACGGCAAACGCCAAAGGGCTATTGTCGAGCGAGCGATCGACACTAAAGCAGACGCGAACGTGAACAGTCCGCAGGAAGCCGCACTTACCACGGATCCCCTCATCGAGCTGTCCTCGTTGGCCGACGACAGGAGCGCTTGCTGCCTGGCGGACGCGCTCGTTAGAGTCCCGCCGTCGGCCTTCGCGGACTTGCCGACGGCGCCCGGAGACTTCCGGCCGCCGGCCGACGATCCACCCGACGAGGCTGAGTCGTCTGCTGCCGAGCCGGCCCGCTGCTCCGCCGCCATCGCCGCCTGCAGGCCGGCGGCGATGCCGAGGTAGTCCATGATGAGGCTGCGCAGCGTCTTGTAGGCGTCGGCGATGTCGTCTGCTCGAGTCGGAAGGGCGCGCCGCGCAGTAAGTTCGAAGGTCAAGGGCAACGCAAGTTGCACCAACTCTTCGCGAGAACTTTTAGAGTAATGTTGACCGACAAATATTCGTTCAGCGAAGGCTAGTTGCTGCACGAGCTCACTCGCTAGCTTGCTCACCGCTGTTGATCATGCGGTCGAAGAAGCCCGGATGTTCCTGGTTGAAGTCGACGTAAAGGTCGGTGCGCGCGAGAGCCTCCGCTATCTGCTCGTCGCCGTACAGACCGCGCGACCTGAGGCGCGCCTCGTGCGCGCGCGGCGTCACGGGAAGCGCGAGGACGTAGCGCGGCGAGAAGTACGTGCTCTTCAGGCTGAGCACGCCCTGCAAGAGAGAAGCGGGTGGGGCTGGAGGTCGGCAGCGGGTCAGGAGGTCGGCAGTGGGTCAGGAGGTCGGCAGCGGGTCAGGAGGTTGGCAGCGGGTCAGGAGGTCGACTGCGGGTCAGGCTCGCCGCAGAGCTCTCGGCTGCTTGCGGCGGCGGCGCTTGCTGCGGACGACGCTGCCGCACCTCCAGCTCCATGTGAACGACGGCGGCTAGGCCCTCGGCGGCGATGCTGTCCACCGTGTCCAGCGTCAGGCCGTACCAGTTGTTGGCGTACGCGTAGGTCAGCACGAACTTTCCCTGCGGAGCGAAGGAGCATGGCGACGCCGAGATTTGAGATAATAATAATAATAATGCACTTGATAAAGCGCCCTCAGAGAACTCAATCTTTTTCTAGGCGCTTTACATTTGCTGCAGAGGGAAACGCGATTGAATGGCGAGTAACATCATGCTTGATAAACAACATGAATAACATGGTTAGGGGTGACATGCACAGGGTCAGCATGCAAATGTGGTTAGTGGCAGCATGCACAGTGTCAGCACTCATAAGCACGTGAAGGACGAATCGCAGGGACCCACTAAATGCTGTCCTAAATAAGTATGTTTTTAAGTTATTTTTAAATGTGGTCAAGTCAGGGGATGCTCTGCCGCTAGTCGGGAGTGAATTCCAGGCTTTGAGAGCATACATGCACGGTCTCCAAAAGATTTCAGGTTTGTACGAGGTATTGGTAAACTGTTGGATTCCGAAAAGCGGGTGGTACGATGCTTGGCCTGGTGGGGGAGTAGATCTGAGAGATAGGCTGGAGCCAAAGAATGAAGTGACCTAAAAATGAGCGACAAAACCTTGAAGTCAATCCGTTGCTTGACTGGTAGCCAGTGCAGGTCGGCGAGAAGTGGAGTAATGTGGCAACTGCGATGCTCACGACAGGCAAGCCTAGCTGCGGAGTTTTGCACCAGCGGCAATCGCCTGATTGCACATGCCGGTAGGCCAGCAAGCAGTGAGTTACAGGAGTCAAGACGGGATGTCACAAATGCATGGAACAACTTAGACGTGGTGTCCTTACCTAAACAAGCCCGAATTTTAGCAATGTTATGTAGCTGAAAGTAGGCAGACTAGATCTTTATTTATAATTCATTCGCATAGCGCCCTAAGAGAACTCAATCGTTATCCAGACGCTTCGAATATGCCGCACGGCTTGAGCCCACTCGCTACCTCGGTCTTTAAAGGCGAGCACTTAGACCTCGGTCTTTAAAGGCGAGCACTTTGAGCCTTGGACCACAGCAGGGCGGTGATCGACGAACGGCGAGCGAAGGCTTCGCGCGTGCAGCCGAATGCGGAAGTCGGAGGCGCGGGGAGATGGGCGGGAGAGGCAGCGCTAGAGAGCGGATGGCTTCCCGAAACCGGCCGAGGTTTTCTGTGGTGACGCGCGACTGCCGGGAGAGCGCGTGCGAGACGCCGCGCGGGAATCGGAAAGCGCTCGCCCGTCGCCACACTCAGAGTTTCACTCATCCGCCGCCACTGCCGCGTACTTTTCTGATGAGCTCTTCAAAGTCGTCGAGCGAGACGAAATGGTAGTCTTCGCCGTCTTTTTCCTGGTGATATTTCTTCCGCGTCGTATACAATACGCTGGAAAGTGAATACGACCCAAGTGTCACGGTCCGCGCCGGCCGCACTCTCCTTTCCCAGATTAAAAACTGCGACGCACACTCTTTCGAGCCAATTCCCGACACTTGGGCTCTCGTAAGAATTATAAAACAATTTCGCAAGCTATTTGCGTTTAAAAATATATATAACTCATTGATATAGCGCCCCAAGAGAACTTAATCTCTATTCAGGCGCTTCACATTTGCCTCGGGGCTCGAGCCCACGACCTCAGTCAGACCTTGGTCGGGGCGTGCACCTTAGCCGCTAGACCAAACCAGCTCGGCATTTCTTCTAGTTCTAGCCCAGCTGTAAGGTGTGCGTACTTTGCGACCCAGACCTGAAGCAGACAGCGTGCTAGTGCCCACGTGCTAGTGCCCACTGCAAGCCGAGTGAAAGCCGCAAGAGGTCTTCTGCGTTATGCGTTATCGCGCAGCTGAACGCGGTAGCTGAACTCTACTTGTCCTCTTTCTTTACAAATTAAAACTGCTACTCTTATGGTTATAAGATATTTCTCAAGTAAAATATGTTCGTTGATGCCACAGGGTACTGGATTTTAAAGTCGACAGCCCCACAACTCTCACTGAAGATCCGGCTTCGGCGGATCCTCAAAATTACACCTTAGCAACTTGTCTAGTTAGTCAGAAAATTCAATTTTTGTCCCTATTTCCCTCATTCTTGCCGTCTCGTCTCTATCTCTTCTCATCTCTCTCATTCATTCATCTCTCTTTACCAATCTCTCTCTCTCTCTTTCTCTCTCTCTCTCTCTCTCTCTTTGGCTCTCTCTCTCTCTTTGGCTCTTTCTCTCTCTCTCTCTCTCTCTCTCTCTCTCTCTCTCTCTCTCTCTCTCTCTCTGGATCTCTCTCTCTCTCTTTGGCTTTCTCTCTTTGGCTCTCTCTCTCTCTCTCTCTTTGGCTCTCTCTCTCTCTCTCTCTCTTTGGCTCTCTCTCTCTCTCTCTCTCTCTCTCTCTCTCTCTCTCTCTCTCTCTCTCTCTCTCTTTGGCTTTCTCTCTCTCTCTCTCTCTCTTTGGCTCTCTCTCGTCCCTTTACCACGTTCTGACTGTCTATCCGTGCGTCTGTCAGTCTGGCTGGCTATAATCCCCTGATCTCTCTTCACTGTAATACACTCTCCCCTACACTTTACTTTTTCTTCCTAGTCTTAGTACACCGATCACGCCGTAACCAAGATCTGCAGAGGAGGACTCACTTCAGGCATGGCCAATGCTCTACAAACGAAGGTAGGCACGAGTTCGTAGTGAGCAACTACTGGCTGGCTTCTCGGCAGCCGCCGAGCTCACCGAGGCACGCGCTTTCCAATCCGCCCAAACGCGCCCGCTAATTATAATAATAATAATCACCGTCTAATTGCGGGTCGCCGTTGCCGCCTGTCGTTGTAGCGCTAGCGTGGCGGCTTCGCATGGTGCGGGAAGCGTCGCAATAACGAGATTCTTTGGGAGAGGAGCTTGCGAGAGCTCAGATGACATTTGACGCCCACGCCCACGCCCGAGCTGACCCGTGTGGGCCGCGGAGCACCGGCCTCTGCAGCCGGCGCCGGCGGCGAAGCTCGCGAGGCTCGGCGGGGCGGCCGGCGTCGTCGCGAGGCGGGGCATAGAGCCCGATGAGCCAGCAGCCTACCAGTATCCGAAGTAGTCGGGAAACTCCTCGACCAGCTTCTGCGTCAGATCCTTCTTGCCGGCGCCTTGCGGTCCGACGAGCACCAGCATGGGGTAGGGCGTGTCGACGCTCGGCAGTGTGCTGCAGCGGTGAGCGAGTGAGCGTGGTGGTGAGCGTTCGCTCTACGTCTCGCTGCGCCTTCGCCAGAGCGCGTCTCACCCCAGGATAGTGGCGGAGTATCCACTGACGTAGTAGCCACTAATCGGTTTTAAGGACCGGCGGCTCTAGCAGCTGGCGAGGATGCCTAAAAGCCCTAAGCGGGCGAATGTCGCTAACTCGGGGGGGGGACTGACAACACGACGTTCCTTGCATCTCTAGACTTGAGAGGTGGCTCCTTAGATTCGGACTGGCAAGAGTGCAAACATGCAAGCACACTAAGTACTGCGATTCAAGCATGAAACGGTTCGCTCCCAAGTTACTAACAAGCCACCAATGAGCCCAAAGCCCGACCGAAACGCCCCGCGAGACGCCATTTCGCACGTCCGCCCGAGGCAAAAGAAACGATAGTGCCACTCCTACCGGCTCGATTCACATGTGAGACTGTCCCCGTCGCCCCCCCCCCCCGACGCTGGTGGGGAGGTGGAGAGGAAAAGGAAACTAGACAGACGACTTAACTAATAGGAGAGATACTAATACAAGCTTCTTCCGAATGGATAGACCGTCGAAGCTTTCTCGGGGCATAGCAAGCGTTACGACATCGATTACACTCTCACGTGAAGTAGTGACTTAGAGAGTAAAGTATTCTTTCTAAATTGAGTGCCGCGTCCAAGGCTGATGTGAGGCTGCCTGCGGTACAATACACTGCGAAGCCGAAGCGGGAACGAAGACTAGACACCACCAAACGGCTGTCAAACGGCTCTCCAGCTCGCATTGGCTTTTTCAAGTGCGCCGAGTCACCTTTCGCGCACTTTCTTCTGCTGCAGGAACGAGTAGACGACGTGCATGATATGATCTCGTGCGGCAACGACCTCCATCGGAGGGTCTAGCAGGTTGACAGCTGCGATCTGCGGACAAAGAGCCGCGATGTCAACCACTCAAATGAGGACAAGCAGCAGAAGCCACGATGGAGGCCGGGGAGAGGACCGGATGAGCGATGTGATCCGCCAAATAGTTCACCTTTTCCTCTACTTCCACCTTCTTCCGGTCAAGTTCGAGGAGGCGCGGTAGACGGTAGATGATGAGCAGCCGATAGTCGGGCAGCTCTTGGATGGGATTTCGCTTGAGGTTCAGCTGTCGAAGCAGCAACAGGTCCTTGACGAACTTGGTCTCAGCCACATCGAGTACCTGTCAATACCCAAGACGGGATGACTCTCTCAGCACGGCTTATCTGCACCGAGGCAAAGCGCCACCTTTCCTAGCCTTTAAAGCTTGCTTTTGTAGGAAAAAGGGTAATTCATATTGACAATAAAAAGACAGCTTCGCCCCGAACAAAAGAATCTGCCGATCGCAGCCAAATTCAAAGTTGGCAAAAGTGTTGTCGAATGCATGTATTTCATAGTGGACACTGAGTCATTCTGCACGGCTACAACCGCGCATCTCTGGCTGTCTGTTGAAGGTATCCGTTACCTAGGTGCCTAAGCATACAGTCGCGAATCTCTTCGCACGAACGCTAGCTAAAACATTTCAAGCTCGCCTAATACCTCATTTCCTTCAAGGTCGACATATTCGAGGAAGTCGTGTTGCTGAAGTCCATCAAGACTTCGTATTTTATTATCAGCCACATTAATGCGTTGCAAAAACTTTAGCCGCTGCAAAGCTATGGACTTGATATTATTGTGCCTCTGAAAAAAATGTTATGAAATTAGAAGCAGCACGGAGTCAAGCATCGGCAGCCACCAGCAGTAGTACGCTTCGAAACTGGCAGAAGCTTTTGATCAGCAGAACAAATGCTCACGGTAAATCACACGAGTCAATGCTTACTATCGCCAGTGCCACATACCAGATTGAGTGAAGTTAATCCTAGGCTGTCAAGACCTTGAACTTTCTGCAATTTGTTATGTCCAATGCTGAGATGGCGAAGTCCGTGACAACTCTCCAAGCCGGCTATTTCACTGATCTTGTTACCTATACGCATACGGGTTACGGGTTACGGGCTCGTTGAAGTGTGAGCCAGGCTTCGAAGGCAGTCATGACCAGAAATGGAGTCATTAGCTCACATTGACAAGTAAGTTGGGCTCTAAGGGATATCAATTCAATGTCGTGCTATAAACAGACGGCTAATGCTTACTTCTCACCAGCATGATTAGGCGCCAGAGCCTACAGAGCAAGTAGCAGGGCATAAGCTAACATTGACCAAGAAATATGTCAGAGACAACGGTGGTATTCTTTAGCCAAGGCATCACCAATTTTACGTAATCAGCCGAAGCTCACGCGCCTCACGCGGCTCCACTGGCAGCGGCCAAGAAAAACAGAGCACGGCTTTAAAGCGAGTCTGACCAGTCCGTACTGAACAGCGTGAAGCAAATAAAGGTGGACTTACTATCCAGATCAAGCTCCGTGAGGACTTGGTAGGCGGACATATTCCTCATTGTATGGATCTCGTTAAAAGCAAAGCTTGCCTTTCTCAGATTGACGAGCGGCGGCGAGACATCGAGAAGCTCTGAGAGCTTGTTGTGGGATGCATCCAGGTCTACGATGTTCGCTAGGCTGCCAAGAGCCCGGATGTCTGCAGACGATTAGCCAGTCTTAGCTGCGGTGGCGAGACGTGGCGAGCATACATAATATTGACGGCATAACTAAATAAGTGTTCATACTTGGTTACATTACAAACAGAGCAAAGGATTATATTGTGTTCCAGCCTTACACTATCGTACATTTTGCTTGGTATCTCTACTTCTATTTTAGTTTCACGATATTAACGCCAATTTATTCAGCCAATGGCCGTCCAAATAGACAGCACGTTAGCATGCAGGTCGTACCTGTGAGATTGTTGTAAGAGATGTCAACTTTCTGAAGATGTACGTACAGTTTGAGGAGTTCAATGTCGATTAGATTGTGGCCCTAGTTCAAAATACGAAACTAAGAAATGGCAATACGCTGTAAACGCGAAGCAACGCCTCTATACACAAGTATAAACATCTGAAGGCAGACGCCGCCGCATGTACCCGCATGTGGCAATCGGCTTAACCGTATGCACCCAAGTATCAGTGATTTATTATGCTTTAAAGGGAGATTTTCAATGGCTATTTTCTTAAGCACGGTATTTTTGCATTGAGGCTTACGCTGATGGCCAGATTGAGGAAGACTTGCATGGTCCCGTCGGCTGAACGGCCGAAGTTACTCAGGCCACTTGCTATCGTTTCCTCATCAAGTATTCCGTCTTGCGAAGCCTAAATCCACAAAGAGGTTTGCATTTTAAGCAAGTGAACTACGTCTGAGCTGCTCATTCGCGGTTGCATTCTCGATCGGTACAACAAAATGTAAGTAGTCACTGCATAATCGCGATAAATATCTAAGCTTAAATTTGGACTGGAAGATAATCTCACAAATTGGTATGTATAAGTATATAGTAGCTACCAATATATCCGCTAACCTTAGCAGTCGCACATGGCAGAAGCAGTGGCGCTTGAAGGGTCCGTGGCACAGCAATCTCTGTATACATGGCCTGGATCGGGAGTAGACCAACGCACTGTCCACGGCATAATAACTCAGATTAAAAAGAAGTATTATAAAAATTCAAAGAGAATTTTCTCGTCTTTGCAAACTTATTGACGTTACTACCTGAAGAGCAGGGAATAATATTGTTGGAAATTACCTCTTCAGATGTCGCCTCCCCATCGTACTGGTTTCGCTCAAAAATAATGACATCGTCTCCTGAAAGACCGCTTTCACTCCGGTCTGAAGTATCGTCCTCCAGCCTGAGAATGTTTGTTTCGTGGGTTAAAAGAACAGTGTTGTCAAATTCCACATCGTCTGCCTCCATGGGCTCTGAATAACCTTGCCGGGCGGCCTGGTCGGCGGCCATGTTGTCTGTTTAGAGAAACCCTGGCAACAGTGGGTCGTAGCCAATCATTGGCCACAGCAACAGCCAGCCGTACGTAACCTTCGTGCGGCATGCCGGCTCGAGAAGAGTTCTGTTCGTTCCCCATGCTGCTGGACTAATATAACATAAGCATTGTTAGACTGACAGGCTAAAGCGAAACGGTAATTAATTGAGTAATTTTGCTTGGTTTGTATTTGGTAGTAGCCCTTTCAGCCTCATTTCTTACTTTCCTCGTTTGCTGCTCCGTCCAACGGATGGACTCGAGTGGGGCATCGCCTTATGGAGAGTGCTGTCAGTGGCCGCGAGAAGACGCACAGCTTGGCTGCATGCTATCCTGTTAAGAATGGCTCAACGCTTTTTAAGCTGCGTAGAGCCGTAGCGAGCCTGGCTTCGTTCGATTGCTGATATCGTGCTTGCAGTGCCGGCAATAGATGGACCTGCGGTCTGTGCTTTCCCATTTCCTTAATATTTATTTACCCACTGATCGTGCACTTTCGCGGTGTGCAAATGTTTTCGATCGATGTATTGGAATTATCTATTTAATGCACGGAGCTTAGAATCACTGCCTTACCGCATCTGCTCTGGGGCCCTTGAGCCTAGTTCAGCTTAAAGTACAATTGCTCCGGAATTGATACCTTCAGCGATGCCTGTACTATCGTGATGGATCCTGACCGTGTGCCCGCCCATATGCATGCGCGCAAGTCGGATATTTTTTCTGTGCAATCTATTACCTGATAATCTAATGTGTCTCGATAGCTTGCTCTAGAAACTATAGTCGAGCACTTCACATATAACCGATGACTGGCTGCATTTGTTTCAAACTTGTGGCATGGTCTAGAATAATCCAAAACAGACTGGCTGCTAAAAACACTCTGCCTGGAGCAAAATCTCTTGTTCAACATGTGTTCTTTTGTCTTTAAACATGTTCGGCACCTGCATATTTTAGTAGAGAATTCGTGCCTCGTTGGACCCCTAGCCCTCCGTGTCAGTGATCCACCAGCCCTTGGAAGTCGAGCTCTTGCTTATGTTGGCCACCACCCTGATACAATTTTAATTTATATACACGTGTACGCTGTAGAGCTGTTGCTTTTTTGGAACCAGTAAGTTGTGTTAAAATATTTCTTTTTAGAGATTGTTAGCATTAATAATAATAATAATAATGCACTTGATAAAGCCCCCTCAGAGAACTCAATCTCTTTCTAGGCGCTTTACATTTGCTGCAAAGGGAAATGCAATTGAATCGTGAGTTATATCATTCTTGATAAACAAGCAAAATGAATAATATGATTAAGGGTGACATGCACAGGGTCAGCATGCAAATATGGTTAGTGGCAGCATGCACAGTGTCAGCACGCATAAGCACATGAAGGGCGAATCACAGGGACCCACTAAATTCCGTCATAAACAGGTGTGTCTTTAAGTTCTTTTTAAATGTGGTCAAGTCAGGGGATGTTGTGACGCAAGTCGGGAGGGATTTCCAGGCTTTGGGAGCATACGAACTAAATGCATGGTCTCCTAAGGATTTGAGGTTTGATGCCATATGTACTTGCTACTGAAAGGCGGTGTCCATTCGTCTGCCCCGTCGTGCAGTAGGGCAGACAAAGGTGAGGCGAGCCGTAGCGCTGCTAGAGTTGTAGAAAGCTACGGCACGGCAACGAAAAAGCGCATCGTTCTATGGACCGGGCCTGCGCACTCATGTTGGGCCGATGTTGCCAGCAAGTGTGAATCACTGCTAGCTGCTACGAGCTAGAACTCCAAGAGTCTAGGACCAATCCATTGGTAATGTGGCAGCAATAGCTTCAGGTCGCCTTGGCAACAAGTTGCCTGTCAGCAAGCCTTCAATGCTCTAATGGTAACGGCCTAAGGGCGTGGTGCCTGTGCCTCGAAGTCTAGATCGTGAGCTCAAGTCTGTAGCAGGCAATTGCTAATAGCCCAGTGCAAAGAGGAGCCATTGGCACTAAGGTGGTTCTACCACTAGGTAAGCGAGGCATTTGATTTATCAGCCGATTTAGCAGTCTCGTTTGCATAGTAGCTGAAGAGCCTTACGGGCTATCACCACCGCTTGAAGCTAGCAATATAGGATCGCCCAGTGTAGGATTTGAACTCGTGACCTCGGTCGCGAAGAGCAAAGACACTACTTCCTGGGCTATCGCGGCCTAGCCCCTTCACTCGACTTGGCTTAACTGCCACGAGCCCTTGCCCTTGTTACTAGCTCGGTCAGCGCGTCGATGCTTCGAGAGATGTCACGCCTGCCTGACTTGCTCTTCCATCGTTTTTTCCTTCACGGACGTGTCCGGGCCCTCTTCTTCCTCGAGACGGAGTGGTGTCTTTTTCCCTTTGCTGCAAATGTAAAGCACCTAGAAAGAGATTGAGTTCTCCAAGAGCTCTTTATCAAGTGCATAATTATTATTATTCTTATTATTCCATACCAAGCAAGCATTCGAGTCAATAAATTTGCCAGCGCTGCGCTCGAGCGGAGTGCATTGTACCGCCTGACACATAGGCTGCCCCAACTGCCACCCCGAAGCTCATCACTTGCCCGATGCTGCGCCTCTCTACCGCACCTTTCTTACTCACCATGTCTGCCACACCGTGCACCGTTCCAGGCAGAGAGCGGCCGGCAAGATGCTCGAAGCCGGCGACGTGTTCTTCTACGAGCAGACGACGCGATGGCGGCCGCTGCGTCGCTACCGGAAGCTGCCCGACGAGCTGCCGCAGAGCATGAAGTTTGCCCACCTGAACCGCAGCGTGCAGGCCTACCTGCAGAGCAAGGAGAAGGAGGATGGCGGCGACGACGGCGGCGGCGGCATCGGCGAGGCGTCCTCTACCGCCGAAGGCAAGGCCCCCAAGGACGTCAGCCTGCTGCCCGAGATCAGCCACGCAGTGGGTCTGCTGAAGAGCCGCCTCGACGAGGCCGAGGGCGCCGCCGCCGCCGGCGACTTGGCTCGGGCTCAGTACGGCGAGTGGCGCCGCTCGGCCGGCACCCTGCTCGAGCAGCTGGCGCGCTGGCTCGCACTGCTACAGCAGCAGCAGCACCAGCACCAGCAGCAGCAGAGCGGGCGGCGGCAGCTGCCACTGCCGCTGCCTCGCAGCCTCGAGCACCAGCTGCAGTGCTGCTATGAGGAGCTGTGCGCCGGCGCGTTGCCGCCCGTGCCGCGGCGCGAGTGGCAGCTGCCGGCCAATGCTTCCGCTGCCGCCGCCCGCAAGGCCGAGAAGGCCAAGGTTGACGAGTCGCTGGCCAAGGGCGATGGTCCAGACGGAGGCAGCCAGCAGCAGCATGGCGATGACGAGGCTGCGTCGGTGAGAAAAGGTACGGCCGGCTATGGGCGCGACGAGCCTGATAGCGACGGAGACGGCGGTGGTGTCAGGGACGGCAAGGCGTCGGTTGCAGCAGCAGCGTCGTCGTCGAGTGTGCCCACTCGTGGCACGGCCGACAGCAGTGTGGGTCGAAATGGAAGACTCCGCCTGCTAGCAGCTGGAAGTGACGATAGAAGCAGCAGAGGTACGTCTCGTGTGTGCCCACCATGCTGAGAGAGAGAGAGAGAGAGAGAGAGGGAGAGAGAGAGAGAGAGAGAGAGAGAGAGAGAGAGAGAGAGAGAGAGAGAGAGAGAGAGAGAGAGAGAGAGAGAGAGAGACATAGAGAAAGTGCATGTGTGTGTGTGTGTGTGTGTGTGTGTGTACTGTGTACTGTGTACTGTGTACTGTGTACTGTGTACTGTGTACTGTGTACTGTAGTGTACTGTGTACTGTAGTGTACTGTGTACTGTACATGTACGTGTGCTCGTTCGCATGTGCTTGTGTGCGTGCACCTGCAAGTGGGTAAGCTGACTACACTTAGCTTCGCAAAGCCGATTAATGGATCTTGTACAGGCTTGGTTTGGCCCAGTGGTTAAAGGCATGGCTCTTATGACCGAGGTCAAGGTGAACGTAGTTCATCACCCGGGTTGTGGGTGCTAGAATAGGGATTAAGTTATCTTAGGGCGCAATCCAAATATATATATATATATATATATATATATATATATATATATATATATATATATATATATATATATATATATATATATATATACGTTTGCACTTGGTAGTGGATCCTTATTCTTGGACCTGGTTTGTGGATTTGGGCCCGTGACGAGGGCTCCTGCCTCTGGTGCTGGTAGGTACAATCGGTGACAGGTATTCACTCTGGCACTCATTCCTATACCAAATTGCTGGTAGGAGCCGGCATCAGGAGTGATCGTCAAAGATTCTTGAAAATATTGTCGCTGAGCAGCCAGCAGCACCCATTGAAAAGAATACAGTCGACTCCACATATAAGAATATTGGATGCAGGAATACTCCGCTTGCAAGAATAGAAGTTCCGAGGCCCAAATTTACTCTAGATATAGTCTCACTCCGAATATGGGAATACTCGGCCTATAAGAATTGCCTTTTTCCGGCCCGAGCACATTCTTATAAGCAGAATCGACTGTAAATTGTCAAAGCAATCTCGATCGGGGTTCAAGCGACAGCACTCCACTGAAACTGCTCTCCAGCATGTGACCAACGATAACCTAAGCAGTAGCGATGACGGCAATGTTTTGCCCTAGCCCTGCTTGATCTATCCCTTTGCAGCAAATGTAAAGCACCTAGAGAGAGATTGAGTACTCTGAGGGCGCTTTATCAAGTGCGTTATTATTATTATTATTATTATTATTATTTTTATTATCAACTGCCTTCAACACTATTGAACGTGATGTTCTACTAGATTGATTGAGAACAACGATCGGTCTGGGAGACAAAGCACCGGTGTGGTTCACGTCTATCTTCTCCGATCGTGTTCAATCCGTGTTGTTTGGTGTTCAGTTCCCATCACCAGGCCTGTCATCTTTGGAGTCCCGCAAGGGTCCGGTCTCGACGTCCTTTACTGTTCCCCATTTACACTGAACCTCGGGGGGAAAAGTGATACGAGCCTCTGGAATCGGCTAATACTTTTAGGCTGACGATACTCAGGTGTGTTTGGCATTTACACTGTTGGAATCTGTGGCAGTGACTGATGAACTGAATGCTTGCCTCGCAGACATTTGATCCTATATGTCGGCAAATTTCCTTAAACTTAACGATGATGTCACGGACCTGCCACTCATTGGCACTCCAAGCATATGGTTGGACTAGAAGTCTTAGGTCTTTTAAAAGGTGATTCTGTTGTACGACCGTTTCCATGTGCACGAAATTTAGGTGTCGTCTTTGACAACTGCCTTTTTTTAAAGTTTCATTGAGAAGACTGCTTTCACAGCTAGCGATCACGCCCGATCCCTATCTAAGATTAGGGACTGTCTACCGAGGTACCATGTAAGGAATTTAACGTAGCTTCCTGGTTCTCTCTAAACTCTATTGCAACTCCATTTTGGCTTAGCTATGGAAAAAACCACTAAGCTACTGCAGCTGGTGATGAATATGGCTGCAAGGCTATTTAAGAACTCCCAGCGGTTTGACCATGTGTCTCCTTTGCTGAAGAAACTTCGATGTATTTTGGTTGATCGATATATACAGAGTAAAGCTCTTACGCTGACCCACAATGCCTGCCACGGCTTGGCTCCTTCATACCTGGCTGAACCTTTCCACCAGTTTCACCCTCTTCACGCCCTCAGGTCCTCCATGGATAATAAAACAGTTATTCCATTCCTCTTCTCAAAGCCTGTTTCGACATGAGCTTTTGGTCTGGAGGTCTTAGACTGTGGAGCTCGCTTCCAAAATTCTTATGCAACGACATCTAATCTCTGTCAGCCGACTATGGCACTTCTTTTCCAGCTTTCCTGAGCTGCTACTTCCATGCTACTCTAAATATCAGTTGCCCTCCTGACTGATTTACCTGTACTTCTCAGTCTGCCTTTGTTGCGTGAGATGAATTCTATTGGCTACCAAATGCTTGCCAAAAGTTGCTTAGGCTTCGATGCGCCATAGGAAACTCTTCTTTGTAACACCCACTTAATTTGCAGCTTTGTGGAGTTACAGATGGATATACATTACATTACATTAGTTAGCTGCCAAGACTCTCCCTTTTTCCGATGTCATCGCCAAACACGATCGAAACTTTCACTTTCCTACAGATGACACACGGCTCTACCCGTGCTTTGATTTCTTCTTCTTGATGCCTTCGTGCGGAGTGGAAATCCTGTTACTTCGTTGCATATATCGACGGAAATTTGCATTTTGATTGGAAGCCAAATTTTTGATATTGTGTGACAATAATGCCAACTTACGAGTTCTGTCGAGAAACCGGGTATTACTCAGAAATAGGAAACTTTTACCCTCAAAAAGAACTCACCTAGCATACCCCCATAGCATATGCATCAATTTTGGAGCATCCTGTTCCAAAGTGACTTTCAATAGATGACCATGTCAGCTCAACAGTAAAGTCTGCCTACTTCTAACTGTATGCAGTTGCACACTTGGTAGGCCTGTTTTGACAAGTATATTGCTGCCAAGCTGAACCATACATTCGTGTCATCCCGACTTTTTAACTCACTGCTCACTGCTGCCTGTGAAATAAGGTGCTTACTGTTGGTGCACAGCTGTGCAGCTAGGCCTGTTTGTCGCAAATGTCGAAACTTCCATATTGCACTACTCCTAAATTTGTAACGGCTCCCCATCAAGCAGGATTTCGACTTCAAGGCTCTGCCACTCGCCCTTAAGTTCCTTCGTTCTCATTCTCAGGCCAAACCAAAGCATCCTAATCAGACTTTGCTTCCTACTGCTGCCGCTCTTCGGACTCAAGTCGTGTAGCTGTGTCTCAAACCAACCTCGAATCTTTCAGGGACAGTGCATTTAGTTCGAATGCTTTCAAAGTTTGGGACTCACCGCCGACTGACCTCATGACATCCCCTGGCTTGACGACATGTAAAAAGAAGCCAAAAACACGCCTGTTCCTCACAGCGTTTGCTCCATCCGTATATGAATTGTGCTGAGTGCGTAGATCCATGTTGCTGAAGTGCTTGCTATCTTAACCGATTGATTGACACACGTTCTTTCCAGAATATGTAAAGTGCATAGAAAAATATTTAGTTCTCTCTTCGTGCTGGCGTGCACTTGACCAGCTGTGTGCTGCATAGTTCCCTCTGCTGACATGCCTGGCCACCCTTAGTGGACCAGTGGACTAGCTTTGTGGCATCGATTAGCCGGCCACGCGAGCCCAGGCCTGTGCCTGGCCTTGGCTTGTTGTTGGCGTTTTGGCTTAACACCTGCAGTTGGCTCAGAGACCGATCGGCAGCTGGACTCCCAGCAGCAGCTGATGCCAGGCCGAGCCCTAGAGCTTTAAGCTCTAGCTCAGCCACTTGTCCTGCACAAGTGGAGATGCAGTGGTCAGTCAGTCAGCTGAACAAGAAGAACCGCTCGCCGAGCTTCTGCTCAAGCCTTCCTTTCTCTCTCCCTCCCTTCTTTGCGATTGCCCTCTCTGCTTCTCCCTCCCACCCTTCCTGCTCTCCCTCCTGCTCTCTCCCTCCCGCTCTCTCCCTCCCGCTCTCTCCCTCCCCCCCCCCTCCCGCTCTCTCCCTCCCGCTCTCTCCCTCCCGCTCTCTCCCTCCCGCTCTCTCCCTCCCGCTCTCTCCCTCCCGCTCTCTCCCTCCCCCTCCCGCTCTCTCCCTCCCGCTCTCTCCCTCCCGCTCTCTCCCTCCCGCTCTCTCCCTCCCTACTTGATCTTTCCCTTTCTCTTTTACCTTGCTCATCTCTCTCTCTTTTTCTTTCACTTTTGCTCCTTACATTTCCGGTCCTCCTTCCTTCCTTCTTCCCTCCCATCGGCTGACTCTGCACATCTCTCTCCCAACGATCCCAACGAAGTTTTCATTTTTTTGGGTCTCTTGCTGATTGCCTCTATTTTGCTGCTTTTTTCAGCACCTGCTCGCCTGTTGGCTTCCCGGTCCGGTATCTGTTCTAGCTCCATAGCTGCCACATGCGAGAAAGCAAATGCACCCCACAGCTGTGCTGGCGCATGCACGCACGTCAGTGCGTGCATGCGCACACGTGCAGTTTGCTGTAGAAGATTCTCCGAAGCGAAATACCTACTTGGTCCACATGACCTCGTGGGCGTATGCACGGAGTGCTCTAAGGCTTTCTCATGGTAGAGTGTCCCGGCGCACAGTGCACCAGACGACGTGCGCCGTAGAGAGTACCGAAGGCCTGCAGTAGCCCAACTTGGCTTGGCCCGCTCGAGCTGAACGCACCTGAACGCTCTCCAGCTGAACGCACTCAACCACTTCATGCTTTGCTCTGCTCGAGAGAAGTGCAGTGTAAAATCGGCACCCATCCTCGAGAGTGAGTTTCCTCATGGAGACTGCCGCCCGGGTTTCAGGTACAGCAAACACAGCTGCTCATAGCCGGAGTATTTTTTTTTTTACTCGCACCACCTGTGCCTTCTCCAAGGACAGTGCCACCACTGGATGCTTTATCCTTGCACAACTAAAGCCCCCCCCACCGAGTTGCAGCTCCAGTTTTCGATCTCCCTCGTGCTTTCGGGGTGGTGGCACCCACGACTGAGAGGCCGGCGCAAGATCCGGTGGCAGCAGGACCTGCTGTGCGCACTCGCCCGTACTGAGAGCGTAAACTGCGCTGAGGTCGTTGCTGAGCTGCAGCGAACACGGGCATGCCAGGAGCCTTCCGGTCCAGGGATTGTCTCTGTGTCGCAGGAAGGGGGCCCAGCGGGCTCCCTCCTGCCCTACCACGTCAGAATGCCCCTTGCAAGGTCAAGGTCTGGTCCACGCTTGGCCTAGTTTTGATTTTGCATTTGCTCTTTGTGAACCTGCACGAGGCTTTCGTGCTCGTAAAGCTCGACGGTGTGTAGAGACAAGTCGAGCAAACGAGTGGAGTGCCGACTTGCACGGTGTCTTGTCGTCTGCTGCTGGCCGCCAATTTCGACACGACTCGTTGTTTGTGGTAGCTTGGTGGCTCCGGCCAGTGTGGCGCTGCATTCAAGCTGGGCTCATACGATCGGCTACCCGTCGTTCGTGCTTCTGTCTCGATTCCTTTCCATTGGTGCATCCATCAACTCAAGGAGGGAGAAGGAGACCAGGAGAAAGCACTGGGGAGGCTGCGGCATGAAGGAACAGGTGGAGGACTCTCGAAGCCGAGAGCGTGATTCTACCGGCTTCTGTCGAAGGCCAGCAGAGAAGGCAGCTACAGCAGCCTGCCAGGAGCCGGCTGCCAATCCAAGGCTCAATCCTCACTCAAGAGAGCGCTCTCTCTCTCTGTGTCTCTTCATTGCTTTGAAGGGATGAGCAGACCACACGACAGACGAAATCATCGATGCATTTAACGAGAGTCTCTTATAGGGGACGACGCCAGTGCTAGCTAGAACTGGCATCGTCCAGATTCATGATGCTAGTGATTCTTCAAGATTCGTGATCGTTCATCGTCCAGATTCATTGTGTCATGAGACTAACAACCAGATTCACGGGGCAAAGCAAAGCTCCCCCCCCCCCAGTAGAGGCAATCACCAAGAAACTTAAATTGACAGCAGTAAGCCACAGCAGCAGCCTGACCACAGGGCAGTGCCGAAGCCCCCTCCCCGTGCTTGCCGGGACACGTAGTTGTGAAGGCAGTACGAACAAGTAGACTTGTTATTGAGAGTACAGTAGCACTAACGCTGTGATCAGCCTACATCCTACAGCTGGGAAGTTCGTGGGCTGTGATCGACGGTTGCTGCTTTCGCGTGACCACTCTGTCTAGGGTGTAACCAGCAGGACCCCCATATAAGGAAGCAAGAATGACCTTGGAACTCACTGGACGAAGGACGACCGAAAGCTGAAGCCAGAAGAAACTGACCGTATAGCCTGCCTGGCTTTAGCCATAGTACCTAGTCTGGATATTTTTCGAAGGACGGCTGACTTGTGCCTTGTGATGACGATGATGCTGAAATACCGAAGGTCTTTTTGTGGTTGCACACCTGCAGCAGCAGCAGCAGCAGCAGCAGACCCAGTACTGTGGGACTGTTGGTTGGCTGGGTGTTATAGTGACAGCAAGTGTGTGTGTGTGTGTGTGTGTGTGTGTGTGTGTGTGCACCTATGTTCGTTTATTCTTACGTTATGGAGCTGGCTGCTGGTTAAGTCATCGGCTGAAGCCGGCCAGACTGCACTCCAATCGCTCTGTCACGTGTGGTGCCATAGTGGAGAAAGCAGATCATGCATTGCTTGCTAGCACATGCGAAAAACTCCGAGCTCTGTCATAGTGGTTCTTCTATTGACTTTACTGCCGTGGAGCACAATGCCACAGCCTGGCTTTCAGGGCTGTGGTGCATTGCCTCGGTAGCAGCCCCACCCACTGCAACATGGGCAGTCAGCAGGGCTGGCACTGGTGGCACCGGCTGCTGCAGTGTGAGGGGATGGCCCTGCCCTCCCCAGGACACCAGGTCAACTTGAACCTGGCGAGCTTGACCTCTTCGAACCAGACATGCAGGTTCACCCCGGTGGACTGGTGGACAAGGGAATGGCAAGACCAGGTTGCCACAATGACTGAGGACAACTGTGAAGGCATCACTCTGCTGCGAACTGGACCAGTCAATTGCTTGAGGGCAAGGTTTGCTGGCACAGCTTACGATCGGGGTTCATGTCGCATTAGCCCCGGGTCACCGACGGCCAACCCTGCTGCAGCATAACTGAACTCGGTAAGACTACATCTGGTAGCGATTCTGTTTTCCATGTCAGCAGCAGCCGTAACATCACCTGCGACCTTTCCAACCCTGCTTGAAAGAGCAAAAATCAACAATCTAGCTGGTCGCTACACGTCTGTCCTCTTGCTCTCTACCACAGGAAGCACGTAGGTCGGCTACTCTTCTAAAGCCAGGTCTTGGATTGAGATTGTTCTAATTTTTCAGGAGACATTAGGTACCATGTCCAAAGCGAGGCAGGAGGCTTAAGCGTTAAACTCAGGCATCGAGCCTTCTTGGCAGTTACCAATTATCTGTCAAAGGGGCTAGACACAGACCTGTGAATCCAGTGGTCCCCAGTCACTTGAGAACCACATCCTCCCACTCTCTCACCCTCTCCGTCTCTCCCTCTCTGTCTGTCCGTCTGTCTCTCCATCTCTTTATCTCACGATTCATGTTCTTTCATGTTCTTTTTGTTCCTTGCATGCTGATAGTCATTGCCACTCATAGCTGTCCAAAATGGTCATTGCTGTCACTAAGTAATGCCTTGTTCAGTAGCCCAAGTAATTAAACTGCAGATTCAAGTGACCTACTTGCTGATTTTGGTTTTTGAGCACCGAATCCCTCAAGAATGGCTAAACCTTCAAAGCTAATCGACCACTGCAGTAGTCTTTGCTGAAGCATGCTAGGATGCAGCTCGTTGTAAACCTGCCTCTCTAAACCTGCCCTGGATGTGCATATTTGCTTGCAGTGATTAAGAGCTAGGCCTCCGGCTTGAGCTGTTGATTTAAGCTTATATTAGGACCTCAGTTCTTAACTAAATTGCTTTTCACCTTTAGACCACATTCGCCCATTTGTTTACCATGTAAACAGCTGCCCGTTGAATCGCTTATCGGCTAAAATCCACCGGTAGTTCAAGACTTGTCGATCATGCCCAGCTGCTGTCGGCTCTCATGTTGTCTTTGATCACGAGAGCATTTTAGACTTTCCGTCAAGTCCTGCAAGTCATTGAGACTTGATAAGCAAGTGTTACAGTTCAGCATAATGTATTGCAACAATGTGTACAACACTTTAGCCAATTTAGCTTCACAGCAACCCGAGCAAACTTGCAGACCTCCACACCTATCGATTCTGTAGGCAAGCTGATAGGGTGAGCATCAATTTCAATCACGTCTAATCTCTAGGGGGTCACTGTATTTATTTTTGCATTGAAGCTACTTCTACTTAGTAACAACACTTTTGATCTTGCTTTGAAATCACCAGTGTTCTCGACTTCAAGCTACCTACGATCTGTAGTCTGCAATCCTTCGCGCTATGCCACGAATTTCATATGCTGCTAAAGCCTGGAACTCACTCCCGACTGACGTCATGACATCCCTTTTCTCCCTACCTTTCTCTCTCCCGTATTAGTAAGCCTTTGAATGATGGCTGCCATGCCGATGGCCCGTGCATCTGGAGCGATTCGTGTGCTTCACGTGCCGAAACTCAGGAGAGATTAGGAGAGAGAGAGAGAGAGAGAGAGAGAGAGAGAGAGAGAGAGAGAGAGAGAGAGAGAGACACACACACGCCAAGGCTCCGGTGCAGAGCTTGTGCAGGGGCACTGCGCATGCTGTCCTTACCGGATGCAGTCTGTCTGTTATCTGCCTGGCCATATCTGGTTTGTTTTGCAATAAATCTACCCGTGCCCCTTGGCACTGGCTAACGACGATATTGCCAACAGCAAAATAATTTTTTAAATTTTTATTTGCATTTCGTGGCTCTGTGGTGGTTCGGTTTGTTAGAGCTCCCAGTCCACGGCTGCAGACACTTGACTGGGCTACCTATCAAGAATGCTGCTGCTCTGAGGTGCTGCCCATTCCGCACGTGTTGAAGACTGCTTGCTTTCACGTTTTCCTCGCCCTCAGGTCACTCACGGCGGTCGCATGCCGACGTCCGGCGGAGAGCCGCGGCAACGGGTGGCCGGCGTACGGCGGTCGTGCCGTCTGCAACGGTGCTGCTCGAGCCGAGACTGCCGAACACTGCAGCCGCTCACCGTGCCGATGATGCAGCCTCATCCGCGGGCACGCCCAGCTCTGCGAAATGTGAGTACGGCACCAGCTTGTCTCCTCGTACAACATTGCATATCTAGGTACACTAAAAATACCCACATTTTCCTTTTCATTATGCTGCATGCCCAGATTGTGCCACAGCTCGTATATGCATGGCTATGAGATATTAGACTAAGTTGGTGTTAAGCAGAAGTTTTTTTTAGCGTATAGTCACGAAGTCAAATAAGCTTTTTGTGCACATATAGTAGTTAATAGGCTTCATCTCATGCAACACAAATAATGAAAAGCACCATTTTACCGAAGAGTAACTTGCCCTTAATAATTTTAAAATAAAGAATGATTGAAGGCTGTGTGATTGAGTTGACAGCTGTTAACAAGCTTGCCTCTGGCAGGGACCGAGCTACTATGTGGAAAAATAGATATTTTCGTCGACTCCCGAGGCATGAATCTCTTTAAAATTTAACCTTCATTCAGCAGCTACCTATCAATAAGAGCTACTTGTTGGTCCACTCACACGGTGTGATGATTGCAGAGGTGTCAGCATGGGGTACGGACATTACCCCCTCTGGACGTACCCCCCTGACATTCCCCCTGGGGTAGGACATTTCCCTCTCCCTCGGTACATGGTTTAGGGTTCAGTGTTTAGGGTTTTTAGGGTTTAGAGCTTAGGGTTTAGTCTTTAGGGTTTGGGGTTTTAGGGTTTAGGGTTTTGCATTTAAGTTTTAGGGTTTAGGGTTGAGAATTTAGGGTTTAGTGTTTAGGATTTTAATGTTTAGGGTTTAGAGTTTAGGGTTT